>APFE030118431.1:0-16074 GCA_000404065.3 Pinus taeda
CCGTCGCTTCCAAGTTTGTACGAACTACCGGGTTGATAAAATGAGAGACAGGAAGCCCCAGGAGTTGTAGCATTATTGCTACAATACTGGAGCTCACCAATGAGATACATGGTAGAGCCCAGAGGGTGGAGACCTCGTCAGCCTAGGAATCCCCTAACCTGTAGTGGTGAGATACATGGTAAAGCTGAGAGGATGGGATGGAAAAATCCCTCATAGTGTAGGTGGAAAGATCTAGTGGCATCCATGCTTGTTTTTGGTCTAGTGATTTGTGAGGATTGCAGTAAAGCCTGGTATTGTATGTTTATTGTTTATGGCCTAATGATCTAGTGGGGATTACAATAATGTCTGGTTCTACTATTGACAGTGACATGGTGTAACCTCAGGAAAAACTGGTTGATTTTGGTTATAAGTCCCACATTCATGCTTGGAATCAGGCACAGGGATGATTGCCTGAAAGAAAGATTTGGTTAAGCCAATCTATGGTTGGGTGGTACATGGAAGTCCTGAACCTGGTTGGCCTAATCATTCATTAATAATAACTATTTATCCTTTCTATTTTATGAGAAAATATATTGGTTCATATGAGGAATTTATAGCTGATGTATCCTTGTTATTTCTATTGGTTATATGCTGGTTATGGGCATGTTATGACAATGATGATGTATGGCTCTCGTCATTTTTTTTATTTTCAAATGAATGTATAATAAATATATGACCTAATATATGATAATTTAGTTAATCTAATAATTCATCAATTCTTCTTAGTGATTCTCAAATAATTATGAGACCCCTATGCTCAGATATGTTATTATGACCTATAGAATGCATATTTGTGACATGTTTAACGAGATGCTTGTCATAGCTAGTAGGGGTCCATCCAATTATTAGTTTAATTATTTACATTTGCGTCATTTTTTTTATGATACTTTTCATTCCTAAAAGACTCATGGAGTTTTGGGCAGTGGCCTAAGTCCTGGCCTTGAAAAAGTGGCACAAAATCTTGTGTTGTAAGCTCAAAATGAGTTGAAAAGGACCATAGTTGCTTGCATGCCCATGCTATGAGAGAACTGGAGGGACTTAGTCACGTCCATGCCCATGTCATGGGAGTGACAGAGGCTCTAGGGTAGTGAAATGTCAATTTGTCTTAGGGGCTAGTTAATTGGATGGGATGGATGGTTCCTAGGCATTCTAATGTAGGTCTGGAAGGCCAGATTGTTTGTGTTCTATAAGTTCCACTTCCTTAACTATACATGGGGAGTTGAATCAGATTGTAGTAGCCTCTCATCACATGTTTAACCCAACAGAATGATTAACTTGGGTAAATGTGGGAGGATGGTGTTGCAAACTAGCATACAACTAGACCTACTCCTAATCTAACTAGCTAGTGGGTTAGGGATAAGTGTAATGAATTTTCCAATGTAACCTCCATAGATTTTCCTGACCTGAAACCACAAATATATATGCCAATAAAATAAACTTAACATAATGTACAACAAAAAATATAAAAACTTGAATAAATTGCATAAATAATAGAAGGTACTTCCAAAATGAGAAATATGTGCAATCGGCCTTAACCAACCTGCAACTTATCATTAGAATAAAAATGAAACAAACCTCCAAAACTCCTTGTGGATGTATCCCCATCTATTTTTTCCTCCTTAGAAATCATAATGAAAGATTAAAACTTATTATTTTAAAAAGGTCTTGCTAAGTAAGGTGCTTCCAACCAGTCATAGATTGGATCATAGAATTCAAAATTATCCCCTTGAAAACCTTGAAATCCTTGTGAAAAAGATAATTTAATGGCATGGAATTAGGATGAAAACCTTTCAAAGGAAAGTAATCCAACAATATTCATAAGTCTTATCAAGATAGCGAGGATGTGACATAACCATCAACAAAGAATGAATTGCCTCAACCACTTGAAAATGATCTAAATAGTAAGATAATAAACCATAAAAATCAATCAATGCAAAACAATTATCTTCTAATATATTGGTGGGAAAATGATTAGATAAATTCCAATTGTTAGAACCAACATTATAATCATATGGACCAATCAAAGAATAATATTCTTGGTTAGTAGACAACAAATATAAATCAATTTGAAAAACTTTACAAATGCTTTGAACAATAGAATAATCTTCCTAACAATACTACACCGTTTCATTGTAACTGGTTACAAGATAAAACAACATCACAATCATAAAATGGATTGAAAATGAATGCTAATATAACAAATACAAAAAAACAATCAAGATGCAATGGATTAAAAAGAGTAACTTGTTTCACCAAGTAACTCAAGAATTCTCTAACACTCAAGAGGACGTATAGTGTCATGAAGAAAATGATTAACATCATAACATTCACAAGGAATACTAGGAGCTGATTATTCTCAAATGTATCTAATAGGTATGAATCCTTCAGCCAATGATAATCTTTAGAGTGATCAGCTTCATAGCTCTGTACATTCATAAAAGGTATACACTTCAAATCTAAGTTCGACACAAGAGATTTGCATGAAGAATCAACTATAGAAGAATCATTGATCTGATTGAAAACTTGACCTTGAGGATTAAAAAACATAATCTGAAATACCAAAATCTCTCAAGAAAGAGTTTCATCCAGTGAAACCATGCAAATAAAAGAATTTTGTGGGAAAATCCATATCTGATATAGTTCAGTGTTGGATTATGGGGGCCTGAGCCAGGTTTGGAGTTATTTAGCCAAACAAATCCCTACACTATTGGCCCTTTTGGCATCAGCCCATGGAACATATACTGAAGTCTCACCTGAAGCAGTATGTGGGGATGATGGAACCAAGTTTCTGCACCCTTGAGATGTCTGTGATGTCGGTTTAGTCCAACTATGTCTATCTTTGAGCAGGTCGCTTCGTGCACTATTCCAACCTTCAGTAACTTCATGATCTATTACAATCATCTTTTGTGCAGCCCTAACCAAGGGTTTAGATGCTTTTACGCTACTATGGCAATGAACTACACTATTTCCCCAAACTACACTGCGTATCTTACTTATCTTCTTAATAGATCTTAGTTAACTTTGCGTAAATAGATATTCTATCTTGCATTCATTTAATCAATATAATTATACACATTCACACATCATATAAGTATTAGAAGTGAATTTCATACCCAAGATAACAGATGCATAAAATAGGAAATAAATACATAGAAATGAGAGGAAACTTCTCTTTATTAATACTTCCAACTGTTATAGACTCGAATCGCCCTATGCACTTAGGTGCAGGGGTCTGTGCACTTAGCTGTGGACTACTAGGCCTCTACACACTCAGTTGTAGAGCCTTCTCCTACTCTAGGAGCCAAAACTAGACTTTACACTTCAGATCTATCTCGCACACATCATATGTTCTTCATTTTCATTATGCTATATAACTACTTAAAGCCTCCCTTTATTTATACAATCCCATGGTCTGTGGACCATGGGTAGATCTCTACAACCGACATTACAATAAAAAAATTAAGGGTGGACAACCATATGACTCTTTAACAAACTACGTGCTCCGCGCCCACAAATGTAGAGTCTTTACATTAGAATTACAAAGTTTGACCAAAATTTGGGCTCTAAGCCCTAAAACTTCCCTTGGGGGATCCTGCGCCCAACAGGCCCCCAATATAAACATCGTGACTCACCCTCGAGTCACTCTATCGGTGCGGAGATCTTTGCGTGAAGACCTCCCAACTCTGGCTGGATCACTACAAGTTTGGCAGCGCACTAAGCAGCTGCTTGTTGTAATTCCTCTATGCATTGTTCAGTGACCGCTGTGGCTGAACTGCTGCCCTGAATCCTCTCTGGTGTTGCTTGCAGCTTCGTGAGCTTTTCTTCAATGGAGGCTATAATGGTATAAGCCTCATCGATCCATGACTGTAGGCGCACCTTCAAATCTGCTTCCTTATGCCAAGCAACATCGACCTCCTTGTTGAGCACTTTAGCCTGCTACATCCTCGCGAGCCTCTGTGTAAGGTGAAAAATCTACATGGTCCCTTTTACTTCATCATATCTCTACTGTAGCTTGCACACCTTTGTCCCCAGGCACTCTATGTTTAGGTCCTCCCACAGGGTGGTGAGGACCTCAAACGACTGCTCGAACAGCTTTGTGTAGTCTGTCACTACACTGTTAACCGCCACCATTATTGGATTGATCGTGGTGGCACGTTGTTCCTTAACCTCTGAGGGAGTTGAAGGTTGCACCTTCAATTGTAGTTCTGTTATCTAAAGGTTCAGCTCTAGCTAGACCCTAGCCATTTCCTCTCTTGTGTCATCCATTGATTCCTCTACTGGGATGGCCAAATCCGGGACCATCTGGCAGGATTCCTCCACCACTTGCATTTCAGATCCTGCTCATAAATGTGAATTTGGTGGCACATTTCCATAGATATGCTCCTTAAATGCACTTTCCCCGCTCCCTTTAGCAGAAAAATCACTGTCAAATCAACTGTATCTTCTCCAATGGTCACATTTTGGGTAGTTTGTGATGGACCCTCCCTTATGTCATAACTACATTGTCGCAACTTTATCTACTGGTGCAATCTACCTAAACATCACACAACCCTCCTTCTTTGATGAAACCCTCCCTTGGCAGAGTAGTTTATATTTCTACTCCTCCAGCCAACTGCCTGAAGCATTAAGAATTTCTTGTTGTCATATAGTCATTGCATCCTTGTAGCGGCATGATCATCCATGTATACCTTGAATTTTCTCTTATTAATCCTTCTAGGAAACAACTCCCCATTTAGATTTGTGAATCACACCACCATCTGAAATATCCTTGATCACATTGGGTCCCAGCCAATGCATCTTAAACTTCCAAGGAATTCTGTGAACTTGTTGTCATACATGAGAACCAAATCTCCATTCTTAAAAGTGCACTGTTTAATTTAGTTTTCATGCCGTACCTTTTTTCTAGCTTTCTACACTCGCTGATGAAAACCAACCAAAAAGTGGTCCTCCTCGAACGTAAGCAGCTGCACTAATCTTTACTCCATGAAGTCATGATCTTCAATCTTAGTTACTATTGTGATCCTTAGGCTGGGCACTATATACTCCATTGGCATCACTGCTTCTTGTCCATATACTAGTCTAAACAGTGTTTTCCCTGTCAATTTCTTACAAGTTGTCCTATATGCCCAGAGAAGTGCCCGTATGCACACATCCTAGTCATTCCTATTAACATTGCAGATCTTTGTTAAGGCATTCTCCAATATTTTGTTAAAAGCTTCAAAATTCCATTCACCTAGGAATGATACTATGTACTCTTATGATGGTGCATTTGGAGATCTTCTGTTAATGCCTCAATTGTTTCATTCAAGAATTGTGAACCTTAGTCACTCATTAGAATCTTTGAGCATCCAAACCATGAAAAAATATACTTGAATATAAACTTCACAAAAGTTTTTGCGTTGTAATACTTCACGAGTTATGCCTCGGCCTATCTGGTCAAGCAATCTGTCGTAGTGATAATATAACGTGCACTTGTCCATTATCTACGCACCTAGCAGATAATGCCTCAATTTTTGTAGTGCATATACCATGGGAGACCCTTCTCATTCTATGGTTGAATAGTTTCTATCCACCTTAGATAGTTTCCTATTTGCAAAGGAAATCAGATGGTAAATATCTCCTTCACTTGGTTGAGTTAAAAAAACTCCCAATGCTATACAAGATGCATCCACATGCACATGAAATTCTTTCTTCCAATCCAGGAATACTAGGATTAGCATAGTAATCATATTCTCCTTAAGAACATCCAAGGTCTTCTGACAATCATCATCCCAGCAAAAAATAGCATCCTTCTTCAACAACCTCTCCATTGGCCCAGTGATTTGCACATACGCCTTTGTAAACTTCTTATAATACTCTGTATGACCCAAAGTTGCACATAGCTTCTTTACATTCTTGGGTGGATCCAAATTGATAATTACAACGATATTGGTAAGGTCTACTGTCAATATTTTCTTACATATGACATGTGACCCCAATAGCACTCCATAAGGTACACAAAAAACACATTTCTTCAAATTCAAGGAAATTTGATACTTCCTGCATGTGTCCAACATTAGGCGTAGAGTAGAAACATGCTTCTTAAATAGCCCAAATATTGTCCAATCATCAAAGTAGACCTCCAGAAAATTTTGAATAAATTCCTTGAATTTTGTGACTACCACCCTTGAAAACATTGTAGGAGAATTTTTCAATCCAAAAGGAATAATTGTATATTGGAATGAACCCCGCTCTGTAGCAAAGGTAGTCTTGCTTTTATCCTCTGGTGCAATCTTAATTTGGTGATATCCCAAAAATCCATCCGTGAACGAATAAGCCTCTTGTTCACCAACATTGTCTAGAACTTCATTTGTAAAAGGTGTGGGAAAGGGGTCATGCACACATGCATCATTTAACTTCTGCAAATCTACGTAGATCCTTATATCACCCTTTCTTTTATTTTCCTAGACCACCATCAGATTGACACATTCTGACTCTTCTACTGGCTCAATTATACCTGATGCGAGAATGTTATCCATCTCTTCTCTTACCTTTTCCTTGTCATTAAGGTTCAGTTGATATGGGCATTGCTTAATTAGCTTCACATCTGGCTTTGAATTGATCTCATCATACCCAAATAACCTACTGTGCCCTTCAATTTAGAGAACTTTGTTGGAAATAAATCCTGATATTCATGCAATAATTCAGGAACCTTTCCTACCGTGTCTTCATCCCAATATTCACTAATATGTGCTAACTTTGGTTCTACTTCTGAGCCAATATTTACTTGTTTTGTCTTTACCGACTGTGATATATTAGTGATATCTACATTAGGTCCTGCAACTTCGTGCAGTCCCTCCGACTCAGGAATATTATTTCATGGATCCTCATCACCTTCTTCCATAATAACATTGTAGCATTCCAAAGCATGTTGTAGCTATGCGCTCTACTCTGGCTACATCCAAGTTATAGGTTCTATTGATGTTCGAAAGATCATTTCCTTAATCTCTCGAACACCTCATCAATGAATTGGAACCCATCTTAAAATTTGAATGTCAATAGGAAACTCTCCTTCATTTCATCCCAATTAGTAGTCCCATGTCAGAGCTCTATCTCCAAATTCTAGTTCATTGGTATAATGTCTAAGGTATGAATAAAGATATGTACCCACTCTGGTTGAGGTACCTTACTCCAAGCCTTAGTCCATCGAGCCAGATGTTCCCGTGGGTCATCCTTACCTATATACTTTTCAATGAACTATGTTTTCACATAGCAAAATATTAATCTCATCATTCTACGATATTCCTTCCAATTAACAATATTATCCTTGTTGGTTCCCCACCATCTTGTAGGCATAACTCTTAAAGCCAAAGGTAGATCTTGGAACCTCTGCTCCTCTAGTACATCTCTTTCAAAATGTTCAAGAAAAATATTGACATCATCTATCCCATCATAACAAGGAAATTTACATACCTTAGTTGATATACAACACAAAGACTTTGTAAGCCTATTGCATTGTAGTGTAGAGACCTCATGTAACAGATTTTACTAGTTTTCTAATTCTTCATCTGAGTCTGATTGGCATGAACTATCCTTCTCCCAACTGATCCATCCATCTATAGTTGGATTAATCTAGTCTTTGTCTCACATAGTGAGGTTATATATGTGATCAATGCCTTCGTCATCATAGTGATCACGGATTGGCTCTATGTATCGTGCACCTTTAGCTGGATCCAATGGAACAACCACTCTAAGGTTGTTATTTTCAAACACCATGCTTTGCCTCTTCAAATTAATAATAGCATTCATGTCGAAAGACCAATCAATCCATATAAATGTTGGGTATGGATTATTGTCATCTACTATTTAAATAACTTCAAAATATGTGAGCAAACTGGCTCCCTCAATATTTACAACCATTCCATGCAGGCAACCCATCAGAATTATTTTTTGTTGGTTTTCCATGTGCAACTGGATTGGCGACCACTACAATTACTTAGGTTTCCCGATACGTTCCCAAGTTTTATTTGGAAATACATTAGCGTTATATCCTAAGTCTAGAATTACCTCATCCATGTTAAAATCACTAATTTGTGTCGTCAACCACATCTCCCTACCAGTCATCTTCTTACTTTGGTTCACCTTATTCACTGAATGTTGTTCTGGTAACAACTTTTCCTTAATAGTGTAGTTATCTATCAGTTCTTGTAGTCCTTCAACTACCTTATGATCCCTCATCAACTTCATGCATGTCTACAAAAACAGCTTCAACACCATGGGATCAGAGTCCTCTTTCGTAGTAATATCTTCATATTTCTCTTTTCGTGGGACTATTTCTATCTGAGTTTTAGACATAGAAACACCTAAATCCATAAAAAGGTTCTTACCTATATAAATGTCTCATTTTCTCTTGGTAATTCAAATCCAACATTCTTCTCACCAGCCCTGCGAACCCATGTATCCGATACCGACTGCTTTCCTTCTACCTTGTCTTCACCAATGGCTATACCGCTTCACATGACTATATTGACACTAGGATTGTCTTCGTGTAGCTTGGATCTCATCATATGAATTTTCTTCATTGGTTGTTGGTTCTTATTTTCTTGCATATTTGCTATTAATACAAGACAATCTTCTATAACATGATCAAATTGCTTATAGTATTGACAAGAAGGATGGATTAGATTTTGACAGTTGCGTGCAAAATGTCCCGGTTCTCCAAAGTTGTAGCAGATGATCTAGCCTTGACCTCTTATAGCACCTCCTCCTCGTCCTCTTCCCCATACTTGGAATCCTCTACGAGCTGCAGGTGAGCCTTAATCATTCTACATGGAGGTTTAAGCTTGCATCTTATACATTGGGGTTCTCTCTCACATAAAGTCATAAATTCAGCAATCTCTTTCGTCATGGAAAATTTATTTACATAAATTGCAAAATAGTTTCTTTAGTGACTACACAAAATTTTTCAATAGATAACAATTTTTTGTCAGATGTTGTCCTAACACTTAGCAGATACTACACCAAACACTTGAACCGACGCTTGATCTAGCAGGAGACTCTGGTTTGAGCGGGTTGGGATATCCCGTAGCTATATAGTTAGGGAACTTATCTTTAAAGTTGCCTTTAGCCTTTCACTTCGTGCACCAAACTTCAAGGAATATTCCCGACTAAACCTCATTTCCCTTCTTTAGATCCCACAAATCCATATGTAGGCTTGCTAACTGTTACTAGATCTGTTGGACTCAGACATTCGTGTATTGGATCGGTGAAGCTTCCATCTTCATTGTGATCTCTCTTGCTTCGGCCTGAGATCCGATCTTCTGTTGAGACAAAGGAAATATTAAGTGTGGTAATAATGTATCTATGTACCATTATTTATGTTGTTTGTTTGAAATATGAAGCTCAGCTTGTCTTAGTAAGCACTTCAACCTATGATCTATATCGGATGCAGACTTGTTAACTATCTTCTTGATATCCTTTATTTCAGTAACACATTGAGCTTGTGATTTTGGCTTTCTAAATTCTACGTTTAACACAGTCTTTGTCTATACCAACATAGCATACAGATTAGTTGTATCATATTTGATATACCATGTAAATGCTCTCTCCTGTAGCTTTGTAACTAGTTGCGCTTTCTTCATGTCATCATCATTTACTTGTCGCGCCTTCCACATAGCTTCTACTACAAACCAAAACTAATCAGGATCCCCTAATCTCTAACCCTTGAACATATGCATTTTCACTCTATCCGCCATACTAAATAATGAAGGTTTAGTTGGAAGCATAGGTGTAGGTGTATGAGGTGGTAGTGGAGGTGGAGGTGGAGTGGATGGATGCAGAATCCCAAAAGTTCCCTCGCCTTCTGTCTACGGTGCACCTCCAAGTGTGTTAGGGTTTCCCTCTTTGTCAGTTTTTAAATCCCCTCAAAATGTACTGTATTCACCTTTAGTGTATCTTTCATGATCTAATCAGAACCTTTTTCCACTTTGCATAGATCCTTTTTGGCCTCTTTTGATCATTAATCCAAAGGCATAACATCCTTTTCACACAATAATATTTTAATCCAATTTTTTACTGATTTCAGGTGCTTAGCTCTTAGACCCTTAAAGAATCGACATTCATCTTTGCTATAATATGTAGATGTGTCAATTGAAATTTCAATGATGAAACCACCCAAAATATTATCAATCCAATAGTTGACAGCCCTTGCAACCTTATGATCAGAATCTTCAAGACGCTTGATTAGTTCAGGAGTCCACACCGGATGTTCGTCATGTTTCCAGGTAGGTTGGCTTGTTGCTAATTTAGACAACCACTCATGTAATTTGCAACTGAATGACGCAAAGAAAAATCCATGATCTTTTGTGTAGATATATCTTTGTAACCACTTATCTTTTGACCAACACATATTTTGATTTTCCAGAGCTACAAATTGGTGCAACTTCTGATCTACCCAATTTTGGAGTTCTTTCTTAGTTGGTCTCCATGGATGCCACATCGCATATCCCACAAATAGATCCTGGTCCTGGAAATGGAACCATTTTTTGGTTTAGGGGGGCTTGGACCCAGGTTCAGAGATAGCTATGCTAACCAACAAACCCTACAGTACTGACCCTTTTGGCAATAGTCTTCTTAGCACAAACCACAGTCTCACATGAGGCAGTATTAGGGGATGCTAGAACTAGGTTTATACATCAAGAAGGTTATGTGATGTAGTAGGAAGGTGTTTATTTAATCTAGGGCCTGATCCAACCTTCGTGAAACCTTATCTTGAGAATTATAGAATTAAAGTGATTTCCACTTAAATACATATATGAGCTTCGTGTAATTGTTCTAACATGCATAAGTTATCATACAAAAGTAGATCTACACCTTCACGGTGCAATTGAAACAATATTACAAATAATCATATCAAAAGTAGATCTAGACCTTCACGGTGCAATTGAAACAATATTACAAATAATCAAATCATACATGAGCATCAACATAGAAACATATAAATATACATAGAACACATGGAATCACTTCAAATAGGCTTTATTGCTTCAGATATTCAATGAATACACACCTCCTAACCCTATGCACATAACTGCAGGGGGTTGCACACTCAGTTGCAGACTTGCCAAGGTCTCTACGCACTCAGCTGCAGGAGCCTTCCCCTTTGCCAAAATATAAAACTACATACAAAAAAAAACTCAAAATATCATTCCTGAACTGCCTAATGACTCCTAGATGACTTCCTTTTATAACTTTTACATTACATTACCATGGTCCGTGAACCATAGGCTAGTTCATTACTTAATCAAAACAACCCATCCCTTTATGTAATAAGGGACTTTGACCTGCCTAAAATCCCCCTTTAACTCTTAACATTCTACGTTATTCATGCTCCGCTCCTCAAAATGCGGAGACATTACAATATTACATCAAAATTGATTCAAAAATAGATAGAACTTAGACCTAGGGGACCCAACCCAACAAATGGAAAGGGAAATATAAAGCTAAAGGTAAATTTAAGAATAAAAGAACAAGGCCTCAGAATGTATAAGAGAAATAAAATTTTTCACCATACAAGAAGTTCAGCGTAGCTAGACAGGGACATGGGTCACAATAGAAGAATAGAGGTGATGGTACTCGATGATTGGAGTGTTGGATATGTGGTAAAGAACATCTCAAGGGAGTTTTTCCACAATATAAGGGTGGTAGGCCTCAAATTTACAGTGCAAAAAAGGTGAAAATTGTTGGACACCTAATCCTCAATGGGTTAGTGTGGAAGCCGAATGGAAAAAAGGAGTCCAAGAGACCTTGGGATGTGAAACCCAAGAGTCACATATTGTACTATAAATATATATCAATTGTTAATAAAAATTGTACTGCATGATTTATCTTTCATATTGTTCTTGCTCCCATGTGTGTTTAACATGGTATCAGAGTAGGCGATTGCTGGTCCTGCTCCAATTTGAGCCACTTGTTTTGTGGTCTCTATATATATGTCAGTTCTGCGTTACCTGACCTCTGACTCTGCCTTATTTCCCTCAGACTTGAAATAACCTACCTCTGCCAGCACTGCACATCTGTCCATACTGTCATTTCCTGTTTTAGCACTGAGGCCTGACGGTGCCACTGCAGAGATACGCCTCCATCGATGAAGGTCTGCTCCTGTTGAATGCGTTACATCCAAAGTTGAATGCGTTGAATACATTGAAGGGGCTCTGTGGTTTTTGGTATACACCGCTTTTGTATATGGTATTGAACTGCATTTGAATGTGTTTGAATGGTTGTTAAACATTAACACTGTGCGTTATTGAATGGGTTATACCACTATGAGTTTGAATATTAACGTTTGAATCATTTGAACGCTGTGGGTTTATATGATATTAACGCTGTGCACTGTATGCCCATCCAAGTTTTGTATATGGTATTGAACTGACTTCTGGTATATGCGTTTGAATTGTTGATTGGCAACGCTGTCCCATTTTTAACACTGCGTTTGTAGTATCAACGGTTTATTGAATGCATATTGAATGAATCCTTGCTTTGAATGAAGAGCAGCTGAATACTAAAATAGTGTGTTAATTTCTGCTTCAAACAATCTCTAGCATCACTGTGTACATTGAGTTTTTTAAGGCATTGCGTTGCAATGATTTTACATTTACGGCTTGAGCAAGACTGTCAGCCATTGACGAGCCGTAAAGACAGTTCATGGAAGGAATGACTTTTACTAAATCCAAACCAATTCTCATCCATTTCTCTGCTTCATTAAAATGATTGAATCTCACATGAATTCCAGAACAATTCCATGCTGTTGACGCCAACCACTTAGCTTCCTCTGTCAGGTATTCTCCATTCTTCATTCCCAGTATGTGTGTTTAGCACAACCCTCTATCCTAGGAAGGTCTATCGACTTTCCTCTAAGAGGATTGCAGACAATATTAAAATAACTCTTAATATCATAAGAGTGGATAGTTTCCAAGAAAAGGCCGCGGGCCGATCCCTCCACGCAAATTTCGTTAATGTCATAATGATTATTTAAGAAAGCAAGGGAGAGTTTTTTCCACATGCCCGTGGATAAGCAGTAAATAATACAACACAACGAGCGGAAGTCATGGAACAAAAGAAGCCATGGTTTCTTGTTCGGAGGTGCCGCAACCCAATCATTATTTATGAATTGGGTGATTGAAAAGAGGACGTTCCATTCACTACACACGCCGCAATATCTACATATTCTTTCAGCTGGAAGCCATCCCAATGTGTTCCGCTTTAGATCGTTTGGCAACTGAGACCACCACGTTGAGCACTCCTCCAGACCTACCCTTCCTGGAATTTCTATTTTTAACGAAAACAGATATTTTGACTTTTATATAACTAATATTTGTGGAAGTTGAGCTTGAATAGATGAAATCTCTAGAATCGAACTAATTCTGTGCTTAAGAAGTCTGCAAACAGAGAGAGACTGGTGGTTTATATGTGCATTCACTTACTTTTGTTCGAGTATTAAGTTCCTACGTTGGTTTGAAAAATGGTCGAAGGGAAAACAGTTGATGTTGTATTAAACTGATGCTAGAACGTGTGTTTGAAATCATGTTTTCAATGCAACGCAGAAGAATTGAAAGCAAATGTGGTGATTTGGTCTCCGTTCGCTAAGGAAGGTTACATCATATTTCCTTATTCCTACTCTAATGCCATTATTCTGCATTTTTTCCTGGTGAATTTGCTAATTTAAGAGGCATAAAGTATCTGGAGGACCAACAATAGCACTCAGGCAAGGTTCAAACCCTATTGTCAACTCCATAATCTAGACTTGAAAACCTGAGCACGTGCATCCCTTGGTACATTGAGAATTTAGACGGTCGAAAGCACTCAAAGGTGCATTGGTGATGGGCAGAGACAAGGTTTAATACAAACCTACTTAAGCTAATTTTGATGCAGTAAATATTCATTGTTGGCCATTTAGAAAACATTGCTTGTATCTTTATTTGATCAGTCATCAGGATTTAATAACTTCACATCTGCTCATCCTAAATTTTATATTGAGGGAATCTTTCCAACCAGTTGAGCAATAAGGTGTGCGAATCTTCAACAGTTTGTTTATCTCCTGACTTGGATATATCTGAAGAACTGTTGGTGTAGGTACTTCAAATAATTATTAATTTCAATACTTGCATTCCAAAGGAAGATAATCCACAAGGGTATTGCCTTTTAATAGCAATCATTTGTGCTTTGAAAGTGATTATGCTGGGTTTTTTTGGGAATTACAGAGTTCAATGTTCATAAGAATTAGGGACTGTTTATATTATTTAAATTTGCAGTAATTTGGCATTATTTAGGAGTTCAGTGGAAATTGTTTCAAGCCAAGACTATCCTTTGTAGATCGAATTGGTGTATTTTCTTAAAGGTTGTTCATATCAGAGATTTTTATTGAACTAGATTAAAGTGTTGCCACGACAAGTTCCCTTGGATTCAAGGCTAGTACAGGAAAATATCTTTTTGAGGCCTAAATTGCTTGTAGCTTTGTTGGAAGTTAAATTCTCAGGTGAATTGAAGAAAATTCATTTTTGAGTGAGGAGTCTGTTTTCCGGATATCACCATTCTTTGTGTGCTAAATCTATTGCAAGCTGATTGATTTGAAGTATAAAAGAGCAATTGGTGTCCATCGTTTCCTCATTGTTTTACTATTTTTTGAGGATTAAAAATGGCTCCAATTGGTGCAATATTAGAGTTAGTGGACAATCTAATACTCTCTACTATGGATAATACAGTCAAAATCAGCAAGGATTTTCTCCCCGATATTCAAACTTATTTGCAAAATGCACAAGAAAAGATCGATTTTATGCAGCTTGAATCACAGCTACAGCAAGAAGAGCTACATCAAAATAGACATCATTCTAAACCTGTTTTTGTTCAGAACATTGAGACAACCACCTATCAGCAGCATGTTAATAATGTTATAGTTCATTCAAATAAAGTAGCAGCTATACATGCAGATGCAGAAACTCAGTCTGCACTTCCCAAGCCCATCATCAGACCTTGGGAACAGCTTGTCCACAACAAGCACAGAACCGGTCTTGGATATGACAAGGACTTGTCCTTTCATATTCCGGACTACTCCAAGCCCATTCAGTTTCAAAGTGCGGGATTCATTCATGACAGTTCACCTGCTCCTCATGAAACTTCACCTCTAGATGTTCCAGATTCTACTCCTCTTCCACCGCAACAACAACAACAACAGATCGTGAAATGCCAACAATGTGACCGAGTTGGCCATCTGAAAGATCACTGTTTTGATCTTCATCCATGTAAGCACTGTCATAAAGCCAGTCATTCTTCAAACAGATGCTTCAAAAACAAACGTCCTACAAGAACAAAGATTCATCTTGGATGGATCGCTTCTTGGCAATGGGCATCAACAACTAAGAAGATATTCCAAACACATGTTAGAACTTGTTCCAGAGTATTGAAAAGTCTTGCAGTTGACTTTTCTCCATCATCTCACCTTGTATCTGACAGGGGGGAAATGATGGTCATCTACAAGCTTCAAAACCACATCAAGCGAGCCTGAGCCACAACTTGCCACACCAGTTTCACAGTTGTAGCCAGAGACAAATATGCCCGTGAACATGCCTTCAGTTGGCAATGTGCGACACTTCCTCTAGTAGAAGACTTCAACTTCTTTCCAGCTTTGGAAGAATTCCAGGAACAAAATTGAGAGCACTTCCTCTAGCAGAAGACTCTAGCTTCTTGCCAGTTTTGGAAGAGTTCCAGGAATTGCATTAAGCATTCCAGATTTATTGGTCATCCTTAAACCATCACAGGCTGAGACTTCCATTTTCAGGTTGAAGTTTTCCCTTTTATGCGGGGTCAGACCTCCCTTTTATGGTTGAAGCTTTCCCTCTTCAAAACAATAAGAGCACTTCCTCTAGCAGAAGACTTTAGCTTCTTGCCAGTTTTGGAAGAGTTCCGGGAACTGCACTAAGCGTTCCAGTGTTGGTGGCCATCCTTAAACCACCGTCCTTTATACCAACATTTCAGAGATCACATTTAGCCTAGTGCTGCCAT
>APFE030118435.1:0-28236 GCA_000404065.3 Pinus taeda
ATAAAGGAATTGAATTTCCTCCTTGTGAAGGAGTGATTCAACTTGTGTTTCATTTCTCTCGAACAAGGGTTATCCAAGAGGTGCTTGATGTGCGAGTAGAGATTGATGCTATGTAAATAGTGGTTTTGGTACCCACAAGAGTTTCTAATATTGGGTACCCAATTCAATACTGCAACCATAACTGAAAAACTTGAGTGGTTTTTGTTATCTTGAATGACTTCCTAGACGATATTTTGGATCTCCTATAGGACACCCAATGGTGTTTTTTGGTGGAATCTTCTGCAGAGGGGTGCACTTTGGAGCATGCTTGAGTGTAGTCTCTTTGAGGACATGGTGTCAAGTTAGGAAGATTATCAAAATAGAGGAAGGAAAGGGGAATGTTGACCCATTTATTCCACTGAACGTTGGTTATATCCACTAGCGTACAACGATGACAAGAGTGAACAAGTAGAGAGGGAGTCAATGTAAAAGCCATCTTAGCCCAATAGGGTTCCAAGGGAGGAAAGGTAAAGTGAAAAGCATGCAGGGGAAGGAAAAATGCAGGGAGACAAACTTCTAGGTTGGTGTATTCAATTAAAAATAAAGCATACTTTTTATATAGGGAGTAATGTAGATTGTGGGGTACATTTAGGCTAATGCAACAAGCACTTCTAGTAATTTGACAATCTCACTGATTTTGAAGTGCAGGATGACATTGATCCCTAACGGTAGTTGGAACCCACCTTGAATGGATGAGTGCCTTCGTTGTTAAATGTTGAGGGTCTATTTTAGTGATGATCTATTTTCTTTCCAAGAAAAACATTGTGAAAGGTTTTGCAAAGCTTTCTTAGATCTAGATGACTTAAATTTCTATGAATGCCCCCTTCAAAATCATCCAAATTGGAGTACTTGCATGATGAAGGAGCCAGTACAGGGGGATTGATCCTTCCTTCGGATGTGCACACACTACATAGAGATAAAGTTTCCAATTGCATGAAAATATGTTAAGGGTTGTAACAATCTTCCTTCATATGCTATAATTTCCCTAGAAGTCTTGGCATGTTTAATGCCAACAATAGCCACCTCCAACTTGCATGTTGTCTATAGGACACATTTACCCCTACAATCAACATTGTGTGCCATCAAAATCCTTCTTGTTTGAGGCCGAGCCATTGTTTCTCAACATGTATCCACTTAGGGGGAGGCTATTGCCGCATTGCATCCTTTGTTTTCTCAAGGGTGCAAGATGTTGCTCCCTTCCCTTACCTAAGTGACATTTCAGATCACCCATTGTAGAGAAAACTAAAGAAAATGGATGAAACACATCAAATCTAGATTAAAATATATATGTATAATTAAAAAAAATGTTCACTATAGATGCATCTAACATTTAAAGAAAAAATTACTATGTTTTTCCAATTTTGTAAATTTCCATCTTTTAACCCATAAATATAACATTATAAGAATTTCATTCAGAGAATTCTGGAAGAACTGGCTCCTGACTGCAAGGGTTCTATACTCTTCTCACACGGCGCAGCCTGATTTGCGCAGATAACCATCGCGGACCTGACCCTGCACCCAGAAATCACTCAACTGCATTGAAAGAAACCGAAGGGTAAATGGATAACCCCCAGGGGGGGTTACAGCGACCTCCCCCAAGGCAAACAAATCACAGCACCAAACCGAAAGAACGATACTCTTTGGATCGATCAATGAGAATGTGATCAACCAGGAGATCCCGCGCTCGCGTGAGCGCAATGGCAAAGACAAAATGGAAAATAAGGCGGATGAAGAAACAGGGAGGAATAACCGACCAGACGGTACCCCGAAGGTCTCCTCGACCACCTGCAAACCAATAGCAACAGATCGACCCAGAATCGAACTGCCGAGAGAAAAAATAGAAGAAAGAATCCAGTTTATGACAGATCATGCACTCATCGGAAAATTTATAGGGTTTTGGCCGACGGAAAAAGCCCTACACAGTTGGATCGCAACGAAATGGAAGCCTAAAGGCGATGTGACTCTGCAGCTAGGCCCAAAAGGATTCTTCACAGCGATCTTCTTTTGCCTAGAAGACAAATACAGAATCCTAGTTGAGGGACCCTACTTCTTCAACTCAGTCGGCTTATACTTAAGGGACTGGGCACCCAGATTCAACCCGGATAAGGAGGACCTCACATGGGCTCCGGTCTGGATAAGACTATACTCACTCCCAGATGAGTATTGGGGTGAGGATATCCTGAGAAACATTGGCAATGGTTTGGGGGAATACATAAAGGCAGTTGAAGAAACGAAAATGCGTAGATACACATCATACGCCCACATTTGCGTCTTCATGCGTCTAGACAAAGCTCTTCCAGAATCAGTAAGTCTCTCACCGTGACTATGAATGGATTCAACCCTTAGACTATGAACATGTCCCGTTTCGATGCCGTAAATGCCATGCCATAGGGCATCTTTTTAGAGATTTCCCCCTAAATGTTAAAGCTACTGCCCCTAACCCCTCTGACTCTCTGACCCATGATGGCTTCACCAAAGCCCCTACCCGCAAACGAGCTCATAAAAAATCAACAACAGGGAAGAAACCCCAGCAAAATAATACCTCTGACCCTGCGGTCAGAAACAGCTTTGAAATCCTGGCTCAATCCACGGAAGAGCAAAACACATCCTCTCCCCCAACTCTGATATCCCTTCCTCCTCCACCCAGCCACCTCCTCCAGCCCCCTCCTCTGACCCACCTCCAACCAAAGCAGACCCAGATAACCCCTCGGAAAGCAAGGAAAAGCAGGTGGAAAAAGAAAATGAAATGGAGGTTGACGGATCCTCAGACCCTCTCCAAAGCCCAAACATGCCCACGGAAGAAGACAACCAGATGAAACGCATGGAGGAAGAACCGGAAAGTATAGATCTAAATGGATTAGACATATTGGAACTAGAAGCAGCATGCAAAAAGAAAGCTTATGAAAGCATCCCAGAGTTTCAGCTTAACAAACTGGAAATGGTTATTTCCAGAGCATACCAACATCACCAACTTGGCATCCAATCAGGAAGCCAATGGGATTTAGGCCAAACTCCAAAAGACTCCAAAAAAAGAGGAAGAAGAACTGATCTCCAAAGAACAATAGCGATAGGGAAGATCCTGGTAGACTCAGGCAGGTATGCTAAGCTTACGAAGTACTACAAGCCCTCTACCAATAGTGAATCATGAATCTCATTTCATGGAACCTAAGGGGGCTCAATAGCCCAGGAAAACTCAGAATGCTAAAGAATATGTTAAGAATGGAAAAGCCGAAAATATGCTTTCTCCAATAGACAAAATGTAACAGCTCAACTCTAGAAACGATCCTCTCTAAAGCCTGGCCAGGATGTCAATCGGTGGCTGTGGATGCCTCTTGCGCATCTGGGGGGTTAGCTATCGCATGGAACTCTCAAGCACTTACCCTCACGGACTTTCATGCTTCACATAGTCTAATTCAGGCTGCTTTCCACATAACAGGCACGAATATACATGGGAATCTCTCGAATGTATACTTCCCTCAGGAAGCAAAGGAAAAAATTGCTCTCCTCCACACCATAGAAGCTCTTAACTCCAATAGAAGGCACACGCTCTGGATTGTTGGAGGGGATTTTAACATGATAACAAAATTGGAGGAAAAGATTGGAGGCAGAAACAGGCTGGAACAGGAAAATACCCACTTTAAAGACTTTATCCAGAACGCATCCCTGATAGATTTACATTTTTGCAATGGCACTTTTACATGGAGAAACCGAAGAGCAGGCAAGCATCAAATAGCCTCCAAGCTATATCGGTTTCTAATCTCAGACAACTTGATTCACCTAGGGGGAGACTTCTCGGCAACCATTCTTCCACACTCAGGATCCGATCACTGGCCGGTTGCCCTTCAATGGCAACGTCCTGGCAGCACCACAAGAAGACCTTTTCGCTTCGAGGAATTTTGGCTCACCCATCCCTCACTGAAAGATCTGGTTCACTCTACATGGACATCCTTCAGGCCTCCAGACGGCTCCAAGATGTACCAGTTCCAACAGAAACTCAAACATCTAAAGCTCTGCCTCAAGCGATGGAACAGAGAGACCTTTGGAAACATCTTCAAGGCGCAACATGATCTTCAAAAAGCCCTGAAGGAACTGCAGCAAGAAATAAGTACAGGAGGCCACACAGAGAGAACCCTTAAGCAGGAGCAACTCATCCACAATCAGCTTGAGGAGAGAAGAAAGCAGGAGGAGATATACTGGAAGCAAAAGTCCAGAATCAGATGGTTGAAAGAGGGAGAAGGAAATACCAAATTCTTTCACAGAACCATTGTGCAACGTAGAATGTGCAATAATATCCCTTACATTCAAAAATCAGGAGGAGAAAGGGTGGAACAGCACGAAGAAATTGAGAAGGAACTCCTCAATCATTTTAAGCAAGTCCATCAAGAGCCTGATATCAACAGACGTCCTGCAACTGAAAGAATCATACGCAATGTGCCAAAATTAATCACAGCGGAGCACAATGAACTCCTCCTCAGTCCAATTCAAATACAGGAAGTGGACGTAGCTATGGCTCAGCTTAAAGAAGGTAAAGCTCCCGGCCCGGACGGTTTCACCACCACTTTCTTTCACAAGTTCTGGGAACTGATAAAATTGGAAGTATGGGAAGTGGCAGAGGAATCGCATGTGAATCATTGGCTGCTTCCCTCACTCAACTCCACCTTCATAGCCTTAATCCCAAAAGAGGAGGACTCGATCAAACCGGACAAATTCAGGCCAATCGCACTCTGCAACGTAATATACAAAGTCATCTCCAAAGTCATTGCAAACAGGCTAAAGCCCCTCTTGCCAATGCTCACTTCTCCGGAACAGTCAGGATATGTGGAGGGGAGACAGATTATGGATGGCATCATCCTCTCACATGAGATCATACACACTCTTAAGCACTCAAAACAGGCAGGTATGCTCCTAAAACTTGATCTTTCCAAAGCATTTGATAAACTCAGCTGGGATTATGTACAACAAATGCCAACTGATTTTGGTTTTAGTCCCACATGGATTCGCTGGGTAAAAAGCCTAATCTCCTCCACTAGCTTTTCCATACTCGTAAACGGGATCCCCTCTCAACCCTTCTCCCCCTCCCAAGGCATAAGGCAAGGGGACCCTCTTTCCCCCTTCCTCTTTGTATTAATGGCTGAAGGACTGGGACGTCACATTAATAATGCCCTTCACACTCATCAGCTTAGAGGTCTCTCCATTCATCAATTGCCTACCATTTCCCATCAACAATTTGTTGATGACACCATGCTCTTTGATTACCCCTCCGTTCAAGAAGCCTCCAGATTTAAAGTCGTGCTCAATGACTTCGCCAAAGCCTCTGGAACCAGCATCAATTGTTCCAAATCGCAGATCTTCTTCTTTAATACCCCTCCGGTTGTCAAGTATGCTATAGTCCACATTTTGGGGTTCCCAATTGCCACCCTTCCCTCCAAATACCTTGGGGCCCCCCTCACTATCTCCGCCATCAAGCACTCATCATGGCGCAACCTTATTGAAAAGCTTGAATCCCATCTCAACCAGTGGATGCACAGAGCCTTGAGCTTAGTCAGCCGCGCAATGCTCATAAAGGTCGTTCTTCAAGCAATGTCGTTGTACTTATTCTCCATCCTGGCTGCACCAAAATGGGTCCTAAAAAGACTAAGGAATATCCAGAGAGGCTTCCTCTGGGGCAGCAATGCAACTAATCGCAAATGGGCACTGGTAAAGTGGAGCACTGTATGCAAACCAAAAGCAAAAGGAGGCATTGGTCTAAGAGATCCTAAGTACAAAAATGCCATCATGGGAGCCAAAATTTGGTGGCAATGGCTCACCAATCCAGGTAAACCCTGGGTCACATTATGGACAGCAAAGTATGCCAATCATCGACCCCAGGAAGAACTCATCAGATTAAGGCCCAATGATAAAGGATCGCTAATTTGGAATGCAGCCAAAGAACACTATCAAATGATTCAGCAGCACAGTTTCTGGGAGGTAAGAAACGGCCACAACACTAGATTTTGGACAGACGCCTGGAATCAAATGCCTATTCTTAGCAATGTTCTGAACCTGCCACCGGACATCATTGAGGAGGAGACACAGCAAGCTAAGATCAGGCAGTACTGGACTCAGGAATCTGAGCAAGGCTTCAGGATTTGGAAACCGGGTAAACATGTACTCACAAATGAAGATCTCCAAATCTCCATGGAGCTGGAAAGGGAACTCAGCAAAAGGAAAATTAGGTACGACGAGAGTAGAGACATTCTAAGGTGGGGATACCAACCGAAAGGAAATTTCACCACGTCCGAGGCCTACAAAATCATATGCAATGAATCTGTTCCCCAGGACCCAATATGGAGTAAAATTTGGAGTTCTGGCTCCTGTCCCAAAATCTGTCACTTTCTCTGGTTGGTAGGACATCAGAGAATTCTAACCTGGGACAAGCTTAGAAGAAGAAACTTTCATGGCCCCTCCATCTGTTTCAACTGAAACGCCCATGCGGAAACTCTCCAATATCTGCTGGACTCTTGCCCCCTGACAAATCAACTTTGGGAAAAGGCGAGCTTTTGGTGTCAAAGAAGATGCAGACTCGAGAATGAAATCACGAATACTATACGTCAGTGGCAACAGGACCCTTACAAGAGTGAAATCCTCAATCATCTTTGGAGACTAATTCTCGGGCTAGTTTTGTGGAGCATATGGAAGGAGCGAAATAAGCATATTTTAAAAAATCAGTGCTCTTCGATAGACAACATTTGGAACCTGCTCTGCAGAAATCTTCAAGAGACTCTTATGCTAAAACCCTGGAAGGAGGAGGACTGGCCTACGCTAGCCAACGAGAAAACCATTATGGACAACTGGCAAATACATCATACTCAAGGCTCTCACAAGCTAGACCACTCTAAAACCAACAATAAAAATCAGAACACATGGAAGCCCCCACCAAAGTATACATTCAAACTCAACTTTGATGGGGCCTCAAAAGGGAACCCCGGTCTCGCAGGCTTTGGAGGAATAATAAGGAATCATGAAGGTGTTCCCCTAATGCTATATTTCGGAAACATTGGATGGGACACCAACAATTCAGCTGAGCTAGAGGGTCTATGGCGGGGATTACTACTTGCTGGGGGACACAACTTTCACCCCCTGGAGGTGGAAGGAGATTCTCAGATCCTCATAAACATGGCCAAAAAAATCCTAAATGGATACCAGGCTAGGAAAATAGCCACCAGCTGGAGGCTTGAAGCAAGACTGGAGGCCATAGAACGTGAGCTCCATAACAACAGAGCAATCACCTTCACACACACAAGACAGGAGGGCAACAGGGTTGCAGACTTCATGGCCAATGTGGGAGTGGAGACTGACCACTCTCTAATCACAAGGCAGCTGACCACTATTTTAACACATGACAAGGCTCAAGAGTGCTCTCGACTGGTCCAGAAAGACGCAGCTCCCCCGGATGCGGGTGCTAACTGAGATGGGATAGGCGAAGGGGGATGGCCACATGCCGGCCAATGGCCATCACGTGGCAGCCGAAGACAATATAGCTATCGATCGCAGATGGTATAAGGTGGAATGGCAGGGGTTAGTTAATGCTCTGCGAGGTAATTCGGCTCAGGCGACGACAGCAGTTATGGTAGGTGAGCTCCAATGCAGGGCCGATGAAGTCATAAGGGATATCACAGTATATGAACATAGAATGTTGGTGGTAATGCAGTTGGCTGGCCTCTCCGTCTCTGTCGGGATATCTTCTCCATCTATTTGGTTCATCCCTCAGTCGGCTTTGGTTGCAGCGGGTCTGGATTACCCCGTGGTCTGTTGGAATTTCTTTCCCTTGCCTCCTGCGAGAATGGTGAGACCTCGACAGCATCTGCTTAGCCGCCGAGGCACTTCCAGAGGGGGAATCTCGCGCAGTCATGAAGCAGACAATGTTGTCCATTGCTGCCACTGCAACATTGCTCGCTCCACTGGCGCTAACCCCCTCCATTCTAGCCAATTCATGGATGCAGGGGCTTCGAGCTCGAATGCCTTGCCTTCCTTTGGCTTGGCTATCTTCAATTTCAGCAGTGCCATGAACAATCCGCGGATCAACGCGCATGTCTCAGTCTTGTTCATCGAAAATGCCCGGGAAGAGGAGGACACCCTGGATGAACAGGGGCAGAGGACGAATGACAATCAGAGGCATGAAGCACATGCCCCTGAAGCTGATAAGGAGCAGAAGGTTAAAGGTGAGGCCTCAGATCCAGAAAACATAAAGCAACGCAAGCAGGAACAGAGGGCGGGAACTGGCGGGGAGGAAGACACCTTTCCCACCGCTGCTGAAAGAGAAGCCTATGGTTGGTGCCGGGTAGAGGAAGTGCAAATGGACAATTGATGACGCCCGCGCACAAGGTTCCTATGGCTTTTTATTTGGTCTTTTGGTGTCTTCTGCTGTTTGTTTTTTGACTCAGTTATAGTAACAATGCTTCTGGTCTCTTTCGTGCCCTGGTTCAATGTCTCTGTTCCTGTATTTTGTGTCAATGATTGGGGTAAGGTCAGTCTCCCCTGCGAGGGATGAAATGGTTGGTGCCCCTGCGTGCGCGTGCTCTTATGGAAGTCTGGCTCTTGTGTCTGGCGCCCCTGCGTGGGCTAGTTTTTTGGATGCCTCAATTGCTCTCGGGTGACATACCCAGAGCCTGATTCTCTCTTGTTTCACCATGATGTATTTTTTGACTCCTGTACATAATACAATAGTTTAGTCTTTTACCGAGAAAAAAAAAAATATTAAAGATACCTTTATATGGGGTAATTAACATTTTAATTTACTATTATATATCTATACTACCATATTATAAATATTCAAAACTTTTACTACGCAAAATTAAATTAAAATTAAAATTTTATATAAGATTTAATATTTATTATGTATTACAGATAAATAACTATTGATTCCTAATAAATATAATTATAGACATTTAATATATAAAATAATTAAATTATTATATTTATTATTATTTTATTATTTTTTTATATAAATAAAATAAAATATATATAATAGATTTACTTTTTCATGTTTTGCAAGTGAGATATGGTATTTGCACAAATTGCAAATATGTTCTAACAAGTGCAATAACATTTCCACAAGTTGCAAGTATTCTCTGAAAAGTGCGTATGGCATTTTAAAAGTTGCAAGTGCATATGTCATTTCCACATGTTGCAAATATAATAAATGTGTAGAATAAATACAATGGAATTCTAATCGAAGAAATAAAAAAGTATTTACCATGTGAAATATAAAAATAGGTATGTTAGGTAAAGAATATAATAATAAGTTGACTTGGTAAAAATAGGTATGTTAGGTAAAGAATATAATAATAACTTGACTTGGTAAAAATAGGTATGTTAGGTAAAGAATATAATAATAAGTTGACTTGGTTATATATGTGTATGTTTTATTAATAAAAAGAAATATGAGTTTACTATGCCTCACTCATATAACATTTCAACAAATTATAAATATAAACAAACTTAATAATATGGATTTTCAAAAAAAAAATAGAAATAAACTTTGTATTTTAACTAGAGATTAGATGTACGTCAACGGGAATGATTAATTAAATGAGAAATACATAAGTTAGAAATTTCAGATTAAATATTTATAAAAAATAAATTAAATAAAGATAAAATAATTGTATTGACGTGTTTATAGTTTATTTGTGATATAGTTATTTAAATTAAAAAGATATTTATTTTAGATATTATTGTTAATATTAAAAAAATAAAAATTAAAATTTAAATTGGTTGAATATTTTATTGGTTGGGTTGTTGATTTAGAGGCTTTTGTGATTATATTAAAGTATTATGGAGAAGTATTTGGTGTAAATTACATGATAGAGATGTATTCCGAACAACCAATATAGTTTATCATTAATTTTATATTATATTAAAATAATAATTTCCCCTAATATATATACATTTTTAAATTTAATATTAAAATATATATATATATATTACTATTATATATATATAATAATATATAATATATATAACCATAGGGTTAAATTTAAAATGACAGTGTTCAATTTCTGCGTGTAAAGGAAGTACATTTCACCATTATTAAAAAATCACCTTATTTTTAAATTGTGTAAAAAATAAAGTCGATTAACCACTAATAAGAGATCAAAAGAATGGGCATCCAGAATATATAATTTTGATTTTGTTAATATAATAATATTAAGATCGGGAGCTTTCTCAATCGAAAGAGGCCACTGTCTCCAATAAAAAACAATAAAGGGCGATTATTTAAAGCCTAGCTTCAGATGAGTATAGGATTCTGAAGAATGCGTATGCAAAATACATAATGTTTATATATTCAAACAAGTGTTTACAAAATGATATTCCACCGCCATTACAAAGGCAGTAGCGTATCTGTTACAGGTTTTTTGTGTTGGTCAACTTTTCTGCTTTTGATTAAAATTTATAGAGTGATTCACAAATTTTGTAAAGCGTTGAATTTATTTGTAGATATAAAAACTCATTTTAAATAACTTAAATTTATAATAACAAAACTAAATTGTAGTAATGAGAAGGCTCCATTACGAAACACTCCCGCAAGCATCACATTTAGGGTCGGTGGTGACTTCTCAAGGAGAATGAGTAGATCGCACACATACAAGGAGAGTGAGTAAATCACCGACATACAGCCTCTCTAACTGCAATGGCCACAGCCTCTCTAACTGCCACGGCCACCAGAGTTCCCTGCAGCCTCTCTACTGTTATTGTGTTGATCATGTTTTCTCTTGATATTCAATATATTTGCAGTAGCGCATATAAACTAGAGTGGTATCCGCCTCCTATCTGCAACTGGACTGCTAACTATACAAAAGACAGTTTGTTTGTGAGGAATGTGAATGCAGCGTTGACTACTCTTCATGTGAGCAACACTGAATACACATCCGGCCACAGCCGGTTTAATATTTCAGAGCATGGGCAAAGTCCTAACCAAATATATGCCCTCCTCCAGTGCAGGGGAGACGCCACCATCGATGAGTGCCGCAATTGTTCACAAGAAGCAGAGGCTGCCGTTGTACAGGATTGTGCAAATTACGTTGG
This sequence comes from Pinus taeda, assembly GCA_000404065.3. NCBI lineage: Eukaryota > Viridiplantae > Streptophyta > Pinopsida > Pinales > Pinaceae > Pinus > Pinus taeda. Next base: position 11,104 of record APFE030118435.1, read on the forward strand.
TAGTAGAGTTTGGTCCAAGTTCTGCTTCTTACGTTATAATGGAAACTATAACTTTACGGGGCAACTGGATTTTAATGGATATAATGAAATTAATCAACATTTTTTCTACAATATCGATACGGTCACCAGCCCTGATGATTTTATCGCGGCTGCTCGGCAGCTTTTGTCCAGTTTGGCATCTGAAATTACATCTGGATCTTCAATAAATCGTTACGCTTCCAACACAACCGTAGATACCTCGTTTCGCCGTATATACGCTCTGGCTCAATGCTGTGGAGATATATCCCTTGGCGTCTGCAAAACATGTCTCTCCAAAACAATCGATAAATTGTTCGAAGTTAACGACTCAGCATCTGGAGCTCGGGGTTTGACGGGAAACTGCATTGTTCAATATGATTTGGAATCTTTCTTTAACGATCTACCACCGCCACCGCCACAAGGGCCACAAAAGTCAGGTTCAAGCAAAATACCCATAATTTTAGGTGTTCTTGGCGGCTTGGTTATCCTCCTGTTGATGTTGGGGCTGTTTGCAACTCGAACAAAATTGAAGATCACCATATTTGGAAGACATACAGGATCAGGTATTGCAATTCATGCTTATATGTACCTGTAGGACTTTGAATACTCAGGTATTGATTTTGTTATATATATATTCTTGTCTCTACCAGAATGCTCTCTGCACAATAATTGTCATGTAATATGTCAATAGAGTTCATTGATTTGCATCAACAATATATGATAATGAATCATATAACTGTTAGAACAGATATCCCTAACTCCAAAAATTTCTCTATTCCATTTTTTCTCATTTTTTAACATAGCTGTGAAATATTTTTTTGGTAGGTCATAACAGAAGTGAAGACTCAGAAGTTGGAGAAGTTCTAGAGCCGATTCTTAACCCATCCAATGATTTCCAAGTGTTTGAAATGAAGACATTGGTAGCTGCAACAGAAAATTTCCATGCTAACAACATGATTGGGGAGGGAGGATTTGGTGCTGTATACAAGGTAACGTAACCTAAGAAAGAAAACTTCTGTTCTTTACTAGCAGCTTACCAAGTTAACAGGCACTTTTTACAGTTGATTTTTTTGAAGAAGGAAAAAAACGCTATTTTTGTATTAAAAAGGATATTACATATTCCAAAATACATTCATAATATCAAACTGTCTTACTTCTTCTATCTCCTGTGACCATTCAAAAATCTGTCTCTATGTCCTGTTCAGTTTTATGTAACTTTCCAATCAAACTGTGGTTTAATGCCATTACATTCTCTGTGCTGTAGACTTCTATGTCTATATTTATACAAAAATTTCAATTTCTAGGTATATCAAAAGTATAGATTTTAATGTCTATTTTGTTAAAATAGCTAATTAACTTGGGCATGGAGATCTATGAGTCAGCTAATTGAGTGTTGAGTAAAGTTGAGTTAAGTGATAGACTAATTTAGTGTGCCGTGGTATGTTAATTTCTTTTACGCCAAGTAACTAGTTGGAAACATATAAATATCTCTCACCTGGTTTACTGTAATCAATCAAGTTTTTGTGGAATCAATAAAAGAACAGCAACTCCTGTGTTGTGTGTGTGAAATTTATGTTTTGTCTCCTCTCCCTTTCCCACATATTCTTAAAAAAAATCTACACTTGGATCTACAAGTGTCCATCGATACCAATACAAAAATTAATATTTCGCAAAGTCTTCATGCTCTTCTCTCTCAATCTATCAGGGAACTACTCGAGATGGAATCAAAATAGCAGTGAAGAAATTGTCATTAAAATCTATGCAAGGAAAGGTAGAATTTCTGAATGAGGTTAAGCTAGTGGCCAAAATCCAACATCGAAATCTGGTGAAGTTACTTGGCTGTTGCGTAGAGGGAGCAGAAAGGCTGCTTGTTTATGAATATTTGTCTAATAACAGCCTTCATAAAATTTTATTCGGTGAGTCACTTTCATTCTATTGAGTGCTAGTTTCTTCGATAAAATGTGTAACATATTCTGGCTGGTCACGATGGTTTAGTATCCTTCATGTTCGATACAGATCCAAATGCACGCAGAAGCCTTGGTTGGCAGGAGCGTTATAACATCATAATTGGAGTAACTCGTGGGCTTCTTTACTTGCACGAGGATTCTCGTCTGCGAATTATTCATAGGGATATTAAAGCAAGCAACATTTTGTTGGACGAGAAGTTGAATCCAAAAATAGCAGATTTCGGGTTGGCAAGACTTTTTGGTGAAGACGAAACTCATGTTACCGCAAAAGTTGCTGGAACTCAGTAAGGCATACATCACTCTAACCTCGTTATATTAATTCAGTCTTAGCGTTATGCTTTTGGTGTTACTAAGGCTCAATTATATTAATTTAGTCTGGTTTTTTTGGTGGTATAATTTATTTATTTTATTTCATTAACACAAAATATGCTTGCTATAAATTTATATCAACCACATATCACATATCTTTACTTTAAATGATATAAAACTATTAAAAGTATATAAACTTAATATTAAAATCTTTGGTATATATCTTATTATACAAACCCTAATATTAAAACTCCAATATATAAAATCTAATATTTAACATATTGGATAAATCGAGATCATTTAGTAGGGAGAAACTCTCGTTAACCCGTGCCTTCCAGTTACATAAGTAGGGTGCGTGACGGCTGGTAACTCAATAATTATATCCCTAGCTGACTAGCTGACTCGCAATTGATTTCATTGTTTGATTTCATTTGATTTAGTTCAACATCCTAATACGTACAAGCTGTCTTGAATTGTGAATAAAAAAATATTCTTGACTTATTAAATCCCCACAGTCCAAACTATTTTTGATTTATGAAGAATTGAAATTCATAAACCCATTTTCAATATAGATCATACCTTCTGCTTAATAAACAAAATTTGAAAAAATCTTTTTAGTTTGAATTTGAAATTAGATAAAAATTAAATGCCATATAAATTAATTGATATATACTTGATGAATTATTTTTTGAAATTAATTATCATGACTATATGTTAAACATGGACAGTTTACCGGAGGATTAACATTGAAACGATTTTTCTTTAGTCTCATTATATTATAATTTCCTTTTTCAAATATCTTTCAATTTCTTAATGGCCAAGCATATTTACAAATGACAATATAATTTGCAGCGGGTATATGGCACCAGAGTACGCTATGCATGGGCAATTGTCTATTAAAGCTGATGTCTATAGCTTCGGGATCCTTGTTCTGGAACTAATGAGTGGAAGAAAAAACGTTGATTTTAATTTATCATCTGAAACGGAGATCCTGTTACAATGGGTAGGATACTTTTTCCATTATAATTCCAATTGACTGCATCTACGTTATCCATTTTGTTATTTAGTATATTAATATGGTTGGTTTTAGAGCCTGGCTACTCATCTGTTTTGATATGATGAAACAATCCATATATATTTAACTTATGCATTTCCACATGAACTAATGGCTAAACTTATGAACCCTATATTTCATCAATTTGCTGACTGGTCTTATTATACAGGCGTGGAGATTATATAAACGAGGAAATATTATAACCATGATTGATCCAGAAATAATTGAAACTTGCAACGATTGGGAACAAGCTTTGAGATGCATCCATGTTGGATTCTTGTGTACACAAGCTGAAGCCTTGTTTCGTCCATCAATGTCTACAATCAATTTGATGGTCTCAACTAAGTTTATGAAATTACCAGATCCCACAACACCTGCTTTTGTGAGTTCTGGACTTACCAGAACGACTGTGTGCGATGAAGCTATGGATACAGAAGAAGATATAGTTGCAGGAACCATGCCCAACGGTAATTCTGGCTATTCACATGCATCAATGTAAAATGAATGTATTTAAAAGTATGCAGTCTAAAACAATGTTCAATAAGAATGTTTTCCATGACGATTGGAAAGGATTCATAAATTCATATATATCATTAAATTTCGATGACATCTCTCCGCAAGTATGTAGTATTCTATTGAAATCACCTTGATGGACTTGATGAAAATTAGTTTCCCAAGTCCCTCATGTACTCTATGTTGTCCATTAAATCATTATCGATTATCATTTTGTGCAAGCGTGGGATATTGGAATTCCTTTGCTTGATGTTGTGACTTCACAATAAATTTTGGAAACTCTTTTCCTAAGTCTCTAATTCTTTTGTTTTCATTTATATTTTAGGTTTTGTTTCTTGGTTTTTTTTTATTAATTAATTAGAAATTATGTTTTTACCATCTTTTAATTGATAGTGGGGTATGGTAAATATTTAATTACCCTAAATTGGGATGAAACTTAGAAAATTAAAACAAATTTACATGGAGAATGATCGGAATGGGAAGGTGAGAGGTATTTAATTTTTGTCAATTTGAGATGCACTATAGTTATGTTGAGAACTATAGTTATGTTGAGATGCACTATGGGTATGTTATTTTTATTTTACTTTACATATATGTCCATTCATTATAGGTATGTTTTTTTTGGGTGTAGTTTATGCATTTACATTTCTAAAACAAATTTATATGGAGAATGATCGGAATGGGAAAGTGAGAGGTATTTAATTCTTGTCAATTTGAGATGCACTATAGTTAGGTTGAGATGCACTATGGGTATGTTATTTTTATTTTACTTTACATATATGTCCATTCATTATAGGTATGTTTTTTTGGGTGTAGTTTATGCATTTACATTTCAATTTACTCATCGTGTTATTTGTTTATAGCTATGTTTTTTTTGGTGTATTTATATTTCAATTTACTCATTGTGTGATTTGTTTGGGGAAGAAAGAGAACTTGTCATATGTGAATGTAGAGACATCTTTCATGTATCTTGTGTTTTGATTTATTTGTATGAATCTTTGTAAGGAGGAAGAAAGCTCATTACTTTATATGTGAATTGCATCTTGTGTTTTGATTTATTTGTATGAATCTTTGTAAGGACGAAGAGGGCTCATTACTTTATTTGGTGTAAGTGTTATTTTATATGTTGTTTTTATGGATTTTGCTTTTAATTTCATTTTTTGAAGTTTGAATGTTGATTTTTTATTCATTGGTTCCATTGAAACATTGTTGGTTTGTACTTTCCAAGCAACAAATGGGGTGTGGCTGTTTGGAATCATTGGTGGTGCTTTGGATTTATGTTTGTTTTTGGCATTATTTTTATGGCTACTAGTTTAGAGCTCTATTGATCAAATTTTTATAATTTTTGTTTGGGGAATTTTATGTCGTTACATTTCATTTTTATTACTCAAGTTGATGTGCTTTAGGAGCTTGTTTATTTTGAATTGTGGATTGGGGCTTGGTTGTATTGGCATCTCTACTAATTTTCTCATGAATATTAGTTTGGAGCTCTAGAATTATCATCCCTTATGTAATTTATATACACATGATTCATATTTATGTAGGGAACGAAATGAAATACATATTTATAACAAAAACACAAAGATGCAATAAAACTTGACTTCTATTAATAAATGGAATGCGTTGAAACTGTAAAAATATGGAATGAAACAAACTTATTCCAAGGTGGTAGTTTATCTCTAAGGAGAGATGTGGCAACAATGTGCATTCTCCAAAGTGCATTACAATGAGGCCAAAGAGCCTCTTTCAATGAAAATAAGCAATGAAGAAACCCAAAAAACCCAAAATCCTAACCCCAGGAGATGAAACACCAAATGATTTGTGGCCCTAATGGGTTTACTTGGTACGTCAACTTCCCAGGGTTATAACGTTTGCATATGATCTTTGTTTGGCATGCTTGGTAACCCATTGGAAAGTGCTAGTTCAGAAGTACACATTCAAATTGGGCCCACACTAGAGTTTGTGACTATCACCTAGGCTTTGCCACATTAAAAAAATATCATTTAGGGCTTCAAAACCACTCTGGAAGTTCATGACCCAAAAATGTAGGAAAAAAGCCCAGAGGGAGAATTGTGCTTTGAGCCAAAGGAATAGGTGGATGGCCATCGAAATCCACCTAGATCAAAACTCTCTCCTTAGCAAGAAATGGTACCAATTGCACTGAGTGAACCCCTCAAATGGGAAAGCTTTTGTTGAACTTGGCCTTGGTCGAGCCACTTGCCTTGGTGCAGGAGCTACCTTTCTTTAACAACCTAATAAATATAGATCCTTTGTTAGAAATTTCCCTTAATCTCAGTGTCAGTGATCTGATTAATGGTTTCCTATTAGATATAGTTGGGGTTGAGCTATGTTAGTTTCAATTGCTCTACTATATGTGATGTGTCCAACTATGGTGGAAAGTATGGCTAGAGGAAATACACATTGAACAATAAGTGTAAGCCAACGAGGAAAATAATTAGCTCAAAAGCATTGTCCAGATGCACTATGGGTATGTTATTTTTGTTTTACTTTACATATATGTCAATTCATTATAGGTATGTTTTTTGGGTGTAGTTTATGCATTTACATTTCAATTTACTCATAGTATTATTTGTTTATAGCTATGTTTTTCTTGGTGTAGTTTATGTATTTATATTTCAATTTACTCATTGTGTGATTTGTTTGGGAAAAAAAGAGAACTTGTCATATGTGAATGTAGAGACATTTTTCATGTATCTTGTGTTTTGATTTATTTGTATGAATTTTTGTGAGGAAGATGGCTCATTACTTTATATGTGAATTACATCTTGTGTTTTGATTTATTTGTATGAATCTTTATAAAGACGAAGAGGGCTCATTACTTTATTTGGTGTAAGTGTTATTTTATATGTTGTTTTTATGGATACTGGCTTTTAATTTCATTTTTTGAAGTTTGAATGTTGATTCTTTATTCATTGGTTCCATTGAAACATTGTTGGTTTGTCCTTTCCAAGCAACAAGCTGGGGTGTGGTTGTTTGGAATCATTGGTGGTGCTTTGGATTTATGTTTGTTTTTCGCATTATTTTTATGGCTACTAGTTTAGAGCTCTATTGATCAAATTTTTATAATTTTTGTTTGGGGAATTTTATGTCGTTACATTTCATTTTTATTACGCAAGTTGATGTGCCTTAGGAGCTTGTTTATTTTGAATTGTGGATTGGGGCTTGGTTGTATTGGCATCTCTACTAATTTTCTCATGAATATTAGTTTGGAGCTCTAGAATTATCATCCCTTATGTAATTTATATACACATGATTCATATTTATGTAGGGAACGAAATGAAATACATATTTATAACAAAAACACAAAGATGCAATAAAACTTGACTTCTATTAATAAATGGAATGTGTTGAAACTGTAAAAATATGGAATGAAACAAACTTATTCCAAGGTGGTAGTTTATCTCTAAGGAGAGATGTGGCAACAATGTGCATTCTCCAAAGTGCATTACAATGAGGCCAAAGAGCCTCTTTCAATGAAAATAAGCAATGAAGAAACCCAAAAAACCCAAAATCCTAACCCCAGGAGATGAAACACCAAATGATTTGTGGCCCTAATGGGTTTACTTGGTACGTCAACTTCCCAGGGTTATAACGTTTGCATATGATCTTTGTTTGGCATGCTTGGTAACCCATTGGAAAGTGCTAGTTCAGAAGTACACATTCAAATTGGGCCCACACTAGAGTTTGTGACTATCACCTAGGCTTTGCCACATTAAAAAAATATCATTTAGGGCTTCAAAACCACCCTGGAAGTTCATGACCCAAAAATGTAGGAAAAAAGCCCAGAGGGAGAATTGTGCTTTGAGCCAAAGGAATAGGTGGATGGCCATCGAAATCCACCTAGATCAAAACTCTCTCCTTAGCAAGAAATGGTACCAATTGACTGAGTGAACCCCTCAAATGGGAAAGCTTTTGTTGAACTTGGCCTTGGTCGAGCCACTTGCCTTGGTGCAGGAGCTACCTTTCTTTAACAACCTAATAAATATAGATCCTTTGTTAGAAATTTCCCTTAATCTCAGTGTCAGTGATCTGATTAATGGTTTCCTATTAGATATAGTTGGGGTTGAGCTATGTTAGTTTCAATTGCTCTACTATATGTGATGTGTCCAACTATGGTGGAAAGTATGGCTAGAGGAAATACACATTGAACAATAAGTGTAAGCCAACGAGGAAAATAATTAGCTCAAAAGCATTGTCACCCATAGCCTTGGTGATAGTGTAAGGTCCTTAGTGAATTGGAAAAAAAATTCCAATGGGGTTTTATAAGGCATTTTTTTTTGCAAATGCAACCAAACCTTGTAACCCACCTGAAATTTGTGTGGCACCTAGTGTTGATCATGGCATTGCTTGTACTTAAAATTGGATTTATATAAAATATCGTTGACATACTAATGGATGTGCTAAATTCATTCAATGAATTAGGTGTTTTGTTTGCCTCATAGAGACCATGGAAAGATTCCACCTATGTGGATACAAAGAATAGTGCTACATCAATAGAACACAATTGTTGAAATCCTAGGCCCACCTTAAAGGGGATATGGTTGGTCTAACCATGGAGGGTTCTATTCTAGTGTTGTTGAACATAAGGGAGACTTCCATCCCTTGTAAGTGGATGCTTAGAGTTGTACATGTGCAATATATGCATGGCCATTCGATTAAAGGCCTATGTTGGTTATCCATTTAGGGCTAGAAGGAAGTGGATTTGGTGAGCTTAATGTCCAAAACTAATGAGAGGCTCAACTAGAATGTGCTTAAAACCCTCCTAATCCAATATAATATGATGGTATATAGTATCCCAAAATGTAGCCACACCCATTTGAAAAATATCTTAACAGTGGCCTTCATTATGATATTCTTCTTACAGGTTGTTAGAATGGTCATCTTAGAAAATTGATCAACAACCACGAAGACACAAGTATTTTCCTGATTGGTTGAAGGAATACCAGACATGTAGTCCATCAATATGGATTACCAAGGGATTGTAGGGAGTAGGTAGAGGGGTTTACATGCCTTTCTTCTTAATGGATGTTTTGGCAATGATGCGGATAGTGCAATACTTGATATACTTGCTAACATGATGTCGAAGTTTTGACAAATATAAATACTCTTTTAGTATGACCATTGATTTTACATGCCGAAGTGTCCATCCATCTAGTCTTAGTGATTATACAAAATAATCTTTGCATGCTTACTTGAAAGAAAACAGAGATGGACTAGATGGCATAACAAGTAATCCTGAAGATGAAATTGAATGACAATTGTGCATGTGCTCAACATATAGTAGGTGGTAGAAAAGTTAGCATCACTCTCATAGATTTGGGCCATGCAAAGGCCCGATGTTTGCGTGGAGCACCATGGTTAGTGTTGTGACTAGAGGTTGACTAAGGAAGTTAGAGATGTGATTGGTTATCCCTATCTTATATTTGATATTGCGATGAAACTATTGCAGGTATGTGTACAAATTTTAATGGTGTTCGTTATGTATGCATGAGCTGCAGAGGCTTATGATTAGTGTGGATGATTATCTCCTTCCTCAAAATTTAATGCTTCCATTGAAATATGCTTATATAATGGAATATACTTATTTGTCATAGGTGGGGTACTTACAGAGGAAATATGATAGTGCCTCAGTATTGTAGGCCATTGAATGAGTATGCTAAGTGAGAAATATGACCACAACATAATCTGAAGAATATGCATTAATCTAAAAATTTTGTTTCATATTTGGTAAGGAGAGCATTGGTGTTAAGCACACGCAAATGTTTTAGACAATCGAAATATTTCCATTGCAACTTTCTCCACATAAAATTTTCTTTTCCACCACCCTTCTTCACTTTGCTAAGGTCCACGGAAAATTTTAAGGATGGAAATTGATCTTAAAGTTTAGAAACCTTAGCGAATCTTACTAGTCCCTAACATGCAAACTATAAAATGTTTAGCGATATGTTTGTAAAAATATTCAAATTTCTAATGATTTTATATAGCCTTTATAAAACTTTGGCCGTTTTTAAGGAAAAACAATTTTATGATATAAAATTTGGGCGAACCATTTTTAGCAAAAATGGAAATTGACGAATCTTTTTAATGGAAAAAACCTAGAAAATTAGCCAACATATGAATATTAGCCGCTAAAATTTTCCCTACTAAGGTCCCATGCAATCTGGAAGAATTTCAACATCAACCTACAATATAAGTTGGCAAGAGCTAAGAAAATTTGAAACTCAAATAGTGTGTTCGAGGCTAGCTAGTCACGAATGAAATAAATCTTGGTTGATCCACATGCACACCATGCTTATCAACAGTGTAGCCTAGGTATTAGACCATGTTGATGTCGAAGGAGAATTTTTTCATGTTAGAATATAGCTTGCACTACCATAGAGTGTGTAGGTCTTACTAAATATGTTGCAAGTGTTTTATCCATATCTTATTGAAGATGAGGATATCATCTAAATATAAGAACTTGTGAAAGGTGACAATATATCATCCCCCAAACTCACGAAAGTTGTTGGGGCATTTGAAAAACCAAAGGGCATGACCAACCATAGAAAAAGAACTTCTTTAGACTTGAAAGAAGTCTTATATACATTATTTTGTTTTATTGGGACCTGGTTGTAGCCTTAGTTCAGATCAATTTTGCTAAAGTAGTCAACCCCTTTTAGTTGGTCAAGAAGGTCATTAATTTAGGGAATTAGGTATTGGTTGTATTGACGATGTTGGATACCACCAACATACAACAGGCTTCCCTGATGTGAAGTCCCAATTAGACCTCACATCATTTGGAGTAGGAGCACCATCCAGAGTATCGACACAACCACCATAACACAAAGGTTCATCTTGCCTTCAATAGATGACAAGAGATTATATACATAAACCTTGAAAAACAAGTAAGTTAACATTGTGAAACACCAATTGCAATGTATAAAAGGATACTTTCATGAGGAGGAGACAAAAAGTGAGCCCCTATATGGAACTAATGGTACTAACTTAAGAGAGACACGCAAGAAAATAAATATTTGTTAATTATCTAGCGAAATAGTTCACATAGACAAAATGATCATTAAACCACTTACAACACACCTTCAACAAGATAAGTATCAAGGCCATAGAAATAGCTCAATTTCATTAGTACATATGAATGAAACATATATCATAAAAATCTAAAGAATAGTCTTAATACATTCACAATACATGCATGAAAATGTGTTGGTTGATCGAGCTTTAATTATAAGGTGAAAGATCCAAGTACACAATTACAATGGTGAGGTGCTAATTCCAGTAGTGGAACATTAAGTCACTTGTTGCTTATCCAAAGAATGGTTTTCTCTCCTATGCCAAGTAGAGAAGCCAAGAATAGATGTCCAAAGCTAATGCCTCCAAAATCTCATTTGCTTGAGTTATGAGGTTACTTTTATAACAAATGGGATGACCTTTCATATCCCCATGACTCTTGAATTACCCTCCTGGCACTTGGACTTATAATATGTCATTTGGACTTATAAACAACTCTTGAACTTCAAATGAATTTTGGACTTCTCCTAAAGACATTTTGTCCATATATGACTAAGTGACTTTTCATATTCCACATATGACTCTTGGAATTCCACACATTACATTTTATCATTTTCTTAAGTGATCTACAGTTGAATGTTAGTTTTGTTGTGCTAATTTCAACTTCAGATTTATAAACAAATGCTTGTCAATTGCTTCATGTGCATAGGTTCCCTTATGGTGTTTGTGATTGGAAATAGGTAAAAGTATGTCAAGTTTTATGTTAGAATCATGAGCAGAATAGCATGAAAGTAAAGTGTTGAACAACAACAAGCAAATGAATAGAAAAACATCAAGATAAACACTTAACATAGTGTTTTGATAAAGGAGTTCACCCCTCCTGGCCTACATCTCCTTGGTCCAGATTCCATGGCTTAGGCCTCTGTATTTACTTAAAATGACAAAATGTACAGTTTACAATGCTTTGCAGCTCCTGAAACCTACTTCAATGGACCCAACGCATCCAGAAACCCCAAAGATGACTCTCCAAACTCTGCAAATGGACTACAGTTGTTATGGGCTTGACCTCCTCTCCTGGTCGCCCTAGGCTTCCTTAAACTTCAACATGGAAAAATCACATACATAAGTGCCTCTATGCCTCTAAAACCTATTCCATTGTGTTCAAAATGTCGAAATCATCTAGGAACACATTTTTATGTTCCTCATTTGGTCAAATTTTGCCCAATTTATGACTCAAACAATTTTTCCCTAGAAATCCTCCTCCAAAACTAGAGGAACTCCAGTTAAGCCCACTAAAATTGGTGGAAGAGCTGAAATTGGTGGACCACTGAATTTCCTACCAAATTAACTGTGATTTAATTAAGGGTTAAGCTGGATTAATTAAATGTTAATCCCAGATTAGTGCTAACTTGTGCAGTTATGGCTAACCATTAGCCTAATTGCTTGCGGTCTCTGCAATGGTGGTCATATGTTAGGGTTAAAATGTTGTGGTTATATTGCTACTGGATCTGATAACTGTAACTGTGACCTTAACTACCCATCGGAAGGTGCATTCACATGACAAACATAAAATTTTAATGATTTTTGTTATTCGTTGGAAACGGTTACCGTAACCGTGGGTTGGTGTGTTCACATGGAGGGATGCCTGCAGGTTGGCCCTCCTAACCACCAACTCCAAAACAATTAGACATTAAATATATGCAGTGAGCCATAGAGGTTAAGAATCACGGTTAGCGAAAATGGTTATAGCGCTGGAGTTGCGGAGGGGAGGTCATGGGGTCGAACCCCGGTGCCTCATAAGAAATTTGCTCCATACGATCATTTTCCATTCAGCCTGTGGAGGGACACGTGGTGGCCTCGGGGCTTGCCACATGTCACCTTCCCATTATTTCTTCCACAACCAAGCATAAGGCACCACATCACCAAGCTGCAAACCAATCAAACAGTGACACTTGGAAAGCTCTCATTGGCCGTTAACCTTATTGACTAGCATAGTCACTTTCCCTATCATCGACAGCGTCAGCAGTACAGACTGTTGACTAGGCAGTACCTATAATTTTTTTTACTGTTTGGTGAAATGGTCAATGGGCTCTAACTTCCTTATACGAACTCCGTTTTGAGTGAAATAAGTTGCATTGGGATTGTATCGCTGAGATGAACACATTCATTCAGGTTTCAAGCAATTCTGAAAACTTTGATTTTTGAGCAAATGTTTTCCCCTAATCCAGATTCTGATCACTCCTTCCCACTAACAGGCCTTTGGACCCACAAAACCTGATTATCTGATGAGATATGAATACTCTTCTCTTTCCCAAGTTCTATCAACTTATTATACTTGAAAATTCTCCATGACAACGACTTGGGTTCACTGACATGCCTTGCCTTGCAAATGGCTATGTCCCTCAATCATTGTTCTCCTTTTGTTGTTGACCCAATCCAACACTTGTTGGACATTTTTTGGCTGCAAAATACCTTTGTTGTACCACATTGATCCCTCAATGCTTCGAAAACTGATACAATTTGATAGCCTTCCCACTGAGAATCTTGGTGTCAACACATACAATGATCTAGAGTGGCTACAAATTTTTGGCATCTCATCCACTTCCACTTCTTGTCTCTATCATCCTCTAGTTCAACATGCTGCTCATGTCATGATTTGAGAATGAAGGCTAAGCATGAGCATCATGCTCAAGAATGGAACTTCCAAAATCCTGTGACATCTTATCACAAATATAACCATTAAATGGAAAAACACATTATGCAAGAAATGAAAATTGATGACCTCTTCTTTTGCTCCTTCAAAGCAACAATTGTCACATCATGTAACATCGCCATGTACTCTTACATCTTGGTGTACAAACCATCGACTAACACAAGTCTTAAAAACATCATCAACTAAACATAAGTCGACAAAACATCATCCACTAAACATAAGTCGACACTCATGCATGTATCCAAACACAATGAACTAGCAACAATTCCACTGTTCACACACACACAGACTCTCATGTATGTGTACAATTCTTCAAATCTCCCCCAAGTATAATCACAAGTACAATAAGTCAAAAATCATATATGGGTACATAAGCGCTGAATTGACAAATTTGTTGCAAATGAAGTGAGTAACATACCCCACTTTCACACACCTTCATGACAAAAATATGCAACATCAAGAATGTATTCAAAAGAAATGCATTCACATACAAACTTGTAACCACAAATTGCATTCTTTGCTGCATTTAAGTGAGTCAAATAGAACTCCACTTTCAACATCTTGCATCATACAATTTGTAGCATACTTTCAACAGAAAAGCAATGCATTCATAAGGTAAAGAAACACATTTTTAAGGCAAAGAATTGCATCTATCAAGAAAAGAAATGCAAGCCTTATTTGGTGAATAAATCAAACCACCTCTTACCAAACCATTTCCATGGTGCTTCTTTCAACTGCACATCATCTTGTGAATCATCTTGACTCACACCAATTATGGAATCCTCTTTTCCATTCTTGCCAAAATCTCTCTCCACCTTCTTCAAATGTCATGGATGAATTGTTGGATAAAATTTCCAATAGTTGTCTACAAGAAGACCTTGCTTATGGTAATGAGTGCAAAATAATTGCATATTCTTTGCAACATGGTTTCCATTATCTAATGGATCTCTTATTTTTTGTCGCTTGAAAGCTTCCTGTATGTGGCCATTTTATTTCAACGTCTTGAAACCTTATGGTTATTCAAACCACAAAAACAACATGTAAATTATCTCCAATTCTTATGTGAAGATTTACCATGTTTATCATAATCAAAAGAAACTTGATTAAAGGCAGATTATACCTTGCACATTCACCTTTGTCGCCTTCTTGAGGAGGTGAATTTGATGAGGTAGTGGCTCTCTACAGAATACCAACAATGGTTTCAATGTCCTTAGAGCTTTGAACATCATCTTGTTTTCCATTTCCACTAGTTGCATGCTTATGAGCATCTTCTTGCAAAGTGGGTATAAAACGTTTGCATTCTTCATGAACACAAACTTCATAAGCTTGAGGTAATGAACATGTAATGAAATTCCTTCTTGGAACACCTACATGTGCATCCTTGGCTTTGGAGCATTCTCCATCATGTTTTCCATAACCAAGACCCAAATACCTAGGCATTTCCTTAACAACAATTGGCTCAACTATGCCTTGTGAATGTTTTCCCAACCCTTTACCTTCATATCCCATGTTCAGCAATAATTTGGACCCTATTCCTCTAGTGTGTCTTTCAAAAGCACCAAAAAATTCATTTTGAGAGGAAATTGAAGATAAACTTGAATTGCATACCTCATTTTTATGCACATATTTGGCTAGGGTTTCCTTAGCATCATAGAGTAAAATCTCCATCTCATGCATCTTTTTAAGAAGCTCTTGCTTGTCCTCTTTCATGGCCATCAACTCCTCCTGAAGTATAGTTTTCTCCTTCCTATCTTCAATCATATCTTGCACCATATCTCTCATGATGAAAAACTCTTGCAATATCTCTTCATCAAATAATCTTGCTAAGGAAGAGAGATTAGAGACATCACTTGTTGAAGTTGTCATCACATAAACTTGCACACTGTTAATTCTCCTTGTAAAAATCTCAAGAAATCAAGAAAACAAACCTTTGCTCTGATACCAAATTGATCTATAGCTTAATGTTAGTTTTTTTGTGCTAATTTCAACTTCAGATTTATAAGCAAATGCTTGTCAATTACTTCATGTGCATAGGTTCCCTTATAGTTTTTGTGATTGGAAACAAGTAAAATTATGTCAATTTTTATGTTAGAATCATGAGCAGAATAGCATGAAAGTAAAGTGATAAATAGCAGCAAGCAAATTAACAACAAACCATCAAGATAAACGCTTAACAAAGTGTTTTGATAAAGGAGTTCGCCCCTCCTAGCCTTCATCTCCTTGGTCCAGCTTCCATGGCTTGGGCCTCTATATTTTCTTAAAATGAAAAAGAGTATATTTTACAATGTTCTACAGCTCCTAAAACCTACTTCAATGGACTCAGAGCATCTAGAAACCCCAAATATGACTCTCTAAACTCTGCAAATGGACTATAGTTGTTCTAGGCAAGACCTCCTCTCCTGGTGGCCCTAGGCTTCCTTAAACTTTAACGTGGAAAAATCATGTACAGAAGTGCCTCTTTGCCTCTAAAACCTATTCCATTGTGTTCAAAATGTCGAAATCATCTAGGAACACCTTTTTCTGTTCCTCATTTGGTCGAATTTTTCCCAAGTTATGACTCAAACATTTTTTCCATAGAAATCCTCCTCCAAAACTGGAGGAACTCCAATTAAGCCCGCTAAAATTGGTGGAAAGGTCGAAATTGGTGGACCGCCAAATTTACCGCCGAATTAACTAAGTTAATTAAGGGTTAATCTGGATTAATTAAATGTTAATCTCGAATTAGCGCTACCCTGAGCAGTTATGGCTAACTATTAGCCTAACTTCTGGCGGTCTCCGCCATTGTGGTCACGTGTCAGGGTTAAAATGTTGTGGTTATATTGTCGCTGGATCCGCTAACCATAACCATGACCTTAATTTCCCACTGGAAGGTGCGTTCACAAACCAAACATAAAATGTTAACGATTTTTGTTATTCATTGGAGTTACTGGTTGGAAACCATTACCGTAACCATGGGGTGGTGTGTTCACATGGAGGGCTAGCCTGCAGGCTAGCCCTCCTAACCTCCAACTCCAAAACAATTAGATATTAAATATATGCAGTGAGCCATAGAGGTTAAGAACCATGGTTAGCGAAGATGGTTATGGCACTGGAGTTTCGGAGTCGCGGGGTTGAACCTTGACGCCTCATAAAAAAATTTCTCCATACGCTCATTTTCCATTTGGCTTGTGGGAGGGACATGTGGCAACCTCCAGGCTTGCCACGTGTCACCTTCCCATTGGTCTTCCACAACCAATCATAAGGCGCCACATCACCAAGCTTCAAACCAATGAAACAATGACACTTGGAAAGCCCTCATTGAGCATTGAGCATGTTGACCCACACAGTCACCTGCCTTGTCATCTCCCATGTCAGTAGTACAGACTGTTAGGCTTTTGTTGAATTTAGGCTTTTGTGATCTATATCAAGTATTATGAAACAAGTATTTAGACATAAATTACATGATAGAACATTTGTCAACGCGATTCGAAATACTAATATGATTTATCCTTAATTTTATATTTATTAAAACTAATAAATTTCCCACATAT
>APFE030118436.1:0-16997 GCA_000404065.3 Pinus taeda
TCTAGGGGCTGCCATCAATGTGATGACCAGGGACACCATGCTTAAGCTCAATCTTCAGAGTTCCCTAAGGAAGACCTCGGCAGTGCTGCAATTGGCAGACCGCTCCACCGTGACTCTGAAAGGGATTTTGGAGGATGTCTTGGTCTCTGTTGACTCCTGGGAATACCCTGCAGACTTTTTGGTCCTCCAGCCTAAGGCAAAACTCACAGGATATCCCCTCATTTTGGGAAGGCCTTGGCTGGCCATTGTAGATGCTTACATCAGTTTCCGAGCGAGAAGCATGACCATAAAAAATGGGCCTATGTCCAAACAATTGGTCCTGTACGCTCCTGCCCAACCGCTGCTAGAACATGACTTACCCCTCTGGTTGGAAGAAGAAGAAGAGGATGAGGTCTACTCTGCACCATTATCCATAGTAGAAGCTAGCAAGGGAGGTCCTCCAACCGAGAATAATTTGATTGAAAACTTGATCCAAAATCCTCCCCCTAGTGAGTTCCATTAGACGGTCTCTCCACTTGATGAGATACCATAGATATTCCTTCCTACATGTCTTCTTGGCTACCTGGGTACTGAGAATCCCTTCAATCTCATGGGATTGAGCTGAAGGCATATGCCTCATTCAAGAACTGTCTCCAACTTGGGTGTCCCATTCTAGCTCTACCACATTGTCTTCCTCTGCTTGGGCAGTATATGGGAACAAATCCGCCACATTGAAAATAGGTGATATGCCTATATCAGGTGGCAACTGAATTTCATAGGCGTTGGCTGAAAATTTATGTAAGATCTTGGAGGGACCAATTTTTTTAAATTTTAATTTATTATACGCGCCCTTAGGAAATCGTTCCTTGCACAAGTGCACAAGGACCTCATGTCCAACATTAAAGTGTACTTCTCTTCGCCTTGAATCTGCTTGTTGCTTGTATTTCTGTACCCTCTCCTGCAATTTTAATTTTACCCGTTCATGTAGTTCACTTATTGCTTCGACAAAATATTCTCCATCTGCGGTTCTCTGTTCTAATTTTCCCAAATATCGTAATTCTTGTATTCCCCGAGGATGCATGCCGTACAAGATTTGGAATGGGCTATGTTTCGTGGTACGATTGGGCGAATCGTTATAAGCGAATTCTGCCTGGGTGAGAGCATGATCCCATAACTGTGAATTTTCCCCAGTCAAACTCCGTAATAAATTTCCCAAACTCCTGTTCACCACTTCCATTTGTCCATCAGCCTGTGAATGATATGCAGAGCTGAAATTCAATTGCGTGCCCAACTTTTCCCACAGGGTGTGCCAAAAGTTTCTTGTGAATTTTACATCCCTGCCAAAAATGATAGAATTGGGTAGGCCATGTAATCTAACAACCTCTGTGAAAAACAGGTGAGCTACGTGTGTGGCATCACTAGTTTTCTAGCAAGGAATAAAATGAGCCATTTTTGAAAATCTATCTACCGCCACCATCACCAAGTCATACCCCCGCTATGTCCTAGGCAGTCCAAAGACAAAGTCAATGCTAACTGAGTCCCATGGCCTGCTCAGAACATGTACTGGCATGTAAAGTCCGGTATTCTTACTGTGTCCTTTCACTAGTTGGTAGACTTTACACTTGTTCACATATGGTTGTACATCCCTGCGCATTCTGGGCCAGAAATAAAAGTGTTCAAGCTGCTCCAATGTTTTATCTATGCCAAAATGACCGGCTAGACCACCACTATGTTTCTCCCGTACAATATTTTCTCTCATCGAATAGTTTGGGATACATAACTGTCCACCTCTGAACAATAGTCCTTCCTGCAAATTTTAGTCCAACCATGGACTTGTACTCCTCAACACAGGATTTTGGCAGGCTTCAAAGGCTTCCTTGAAGTCTATGTCGGTCTTGTACGAATCCTTTAGATATTTGAATCCCATCACATGTATTCTGTTTTCCTGTAAGAGAAAAGCTCTTCTGCTCAAGGCATCTACCACTTTATTGTTTTGCCCACTAATGTGTTTTAACATGAAAGTGAAACTCTGCAAGTATTCTACCCATTTGGCATGCTTATGGTTTAATTTGTGCTGCTGCATTACATATTGTAATGCTGAATTATCGGAAAATAATACAAATTCGTTGCCCAGCAGGTAGTGTCTCTAATTCCTTAAAGCCTGGACCATGGCATAAAATTCCTTGTCATACGAGGAGTATTTCTACCTACTTTCATTTAATTTCTCACTAGAGAATGCCACCAGTCTATCTTCCCAACTGAGCACAACGTCAACAACTATCCCACTTGCGCCACATTGAACGTGAAAAAGTTTGTTAAAGTTGGGCAGCCTCAAGATTTGCCTCTCTGTAATCTTCCACTTCAAAAGTTGAAAGTTGTCCTCTGCTGCTTTGGTCCAACAAAAAGGCTGACTAGCCTTTTTGATGGTGTCTAGCATCGACGCGCAAATCTCACTGAAGTTCCTAATAAATTTCCGATAAAAACTTACTAGTCCGTGAAAACTACATACCTCAAATAAGCTCGTTGGTGATGGCCAATTTATGATTGCCGTAATCTTTTCTGGGTCCATATTCAATTCATTTTCCACAATTACAAACCCCAAATAGACCAGTTACTTCTGCAGGAAAGTACATTTCTTTAATTTTATCAGCAGTTTGTTCTGCTGTAACTTCTCTAACACCCTTCGAACAAGTTGAAGGTGTTCTCCTTTCATTCTACTGAACATCAAAATATCGTCAAGATAAACTATCACAAACTTTCCAATAAATTTTTTTAACATCTCATTCATCAATCTCATAAAAGTACTAGGAGCATTGCTTAATCCAAATGGCATGACTAGCCATTTGTACAACCCTTCATTAGTCTTGAAAGTTGTCTTCCACTCATCTCCTTCTCTAATCATGTTCTCATGATATCCACTCTTCAGATCAATCTTCGTGAAGTAAGCTGCCCCGCTAAGACAATCCATCATGTCATCCATTCTGGGTAGGGGAAATCTCTACCGAATAGTGATTTTATTGATAGCTCGTGAATCCATACACATCCGCCATTCTCCACCCTTCTTGCGTCCGAGTACTGGTGGTACTGCATAAGGGCTTAAACTTTCTCTGACCAGTCCCTTATCCAACAACTCTTGCGCCTGTTTACGAATCTCTTCATTATCTTTCGGACTCATTCTATATGCTACCTTGTTCGATAGGCTTGCTCCAGGTATGAAATCGATATGATGGCTAATGCTTCTCTTGGGAGGCAAACTATCTGGTAAATCGTCGACAATAATGTCCTTAAATTCTTCCAACAACTCCTGAATCTCTGTAGGCAATTATGACTTTTCTGTATTCAACAACACTATTCTTGTCCTTCTTACAATCGCATAATTCACCTTGTTTTCCTTAATCTACTTAACAAACTGTTCTCTTCCTACTAACAATGCTTTTGTTCCACTTGATTCTACTGCATCCTCCTCTTGGATGGGTACAAGCATATGTTTGAATCCATCTTTCACAAATTTGTAACAATTCGTCTTCCCATCATGCATCACCTTCCGATCATACTACCACCGTCTCCCTAGCAGTATATGGCATACGTCCATTGGAATAATATCGCAAACAACCTTGTCCTAGTATTTGCCAATATGAAATTCAACCTCGCATTGTTCATCAACTAATAGTTGGCGGCCTTTCCATAGCCACGACACCTTGTAAGGTGTGGGATGCTTAAGTCGCTTCAATCGCAGCTTTTCCACCATCTCGGTGGCAACTAAGTTATTTGTACTTCCGCTATCTATTATTAATTTACAACATTTCCCATGTGATTTGCAAACTGTTCGGAATAGTGCCTTTCATTGGGTCTATTCAGCCATCTCCTTGGCTGGCTTGAACAACACTTTGTTTAAAACTAAAGCCTCTCCTATTTCTGCCAAATTTTCTACCTCTTGGGACTGTGCTTCAACTTCCTCAAGTTGCACAACAAATGCTCCCCTCTGGCTAGCATGCTCGGCTTCCGGGCATTCGAAGGATCTCTGCCCCCACTTATGGCACCTGTAGCACTAGACATTAATCTCTCTTCAGGGACCATTTCCTCTTCCCTGCTGATATGGCCGACCTCCTCTGCTGCTATCTCCCTTCTTTGTTGTCCCTGAAGTTCTGGAGCTGCTGCCTTCTTCAATGTTAGTGGTAGTTCTCCCTCTGCCGTAGGATTGTCCTCGTCCTCTGCCATTTCCTTGTCCTCTCCTATTATTCTGTTTCCTGTTAATTTTTTCTTCAGCCTTTACGGCACTCTGAAAGGCTTCTTCTATATTTCGTGGAGAGAGAATACTAATCTCATCCAGTATTTCCAGCCTCAAGCCATTCACATATCTCGTTGTCTTCTTTGGAGTATCATCAATATAACCAGCCCACAAGTTTACATGATAAAAATCCTCTGTGTATACCTTTACGGTCATACCTTTCTGCCTTAAATTCTGCACTCGTCGATAAAGTTTGACCTGATAGTCTTTAGGCAAAAATCTTCCCTTCGGGTTTGCCACCATCCTTGGCCATTTCCTTATCGGTAGCTTGTTCATCCTCTTCCTATCTGCTTGGAAACTATCCCACCATAAAGCAATGTGTCCTTTTAACTTGGTTGCAGCAAATGTAACTCTTTTTTCCTCACTGATATCTTCATTTTCAAAATACTTATCTAACTCACTTACCCAATCCAGCAGAACATTTGCGGATACTCTACCATAATAGTTAGTGATCTCAGGTTTGGGTTTGCTGCTAGCTAACAGTACCGATCTCAACAGTCTTAACTCTGGGGCTTCCTCCTCTGATTTGTCCGTAGCAGTTATTGTTTCTTCTTCACTATCATTCCCAAGTTCTAGGTCTCATCTTCTTCTTACTTCCACTGCTTCTAAGCGAGCAGTAAGGACTCTCAACTCTTCCCTCAAGCCCTCATTTTCTAATCTGTGCACACCTCTTCCACATCCTCGTCTTTGAACATCCATATCCCTCTTTTTCTCTTCAATTTCTTGCTCTGATACCACTTGATGGGGCTCGCCCACGTGTCCCGCCGTCGATGCGCTCCACTTGATGGTGTACTGATAATTAATATTATTAATCGAAAGATTTTCGATATATGACAATTTGATTTCAATCTGCGCTTAATTCAATGAGGTTACGGTAATTGTACGTTGGTTATGTGTTTGGTGGACATTTGTCCCTCCTCATAATTCTAAAACCCCGCCTTGGTATAGGGTTTCACCACCCTCAGGCTCATTTGGTCATTCGTTGTTTCTCCTGGTCATTTACTCTGTGAGATCTCGACAACCCCTTGCAGTTTCATTGTGATGCTTCTAGTTTGGTTTGAGGCTTGTCTGCCTGGTTCTCTGAGGTAGGAGATCCTGGTAGCCTTCACGACTTCAGTGTGGTTTCCTTTGGTCTGTTCGGTGTTTTGTTGCTTTGGGTTCTTCGAGCTGCATGCTCTCGGTGGTCTTCACGGTCTCAATGATTCGAGATTTAACTTGGGAGTATTCCGTTCACCTGGAAAATTGTTGAAACCCTGGTAAGGTTTGTTTTTCTTCGGGTATTCTTCTTGTATGTCGATTGTTACTGTGTTTTTGTGTCGGCTTTAATGGGTCTCTGCCACTATGCATCCTTTACTCGATTTGTCACTAGTGTTTTCAGGATTTGTTGCCTCTGTGTGTTGGTTGATGGTCATATGGTTCTTGGTCTCATTCTCCAACACTGGTTCGGTTCCTTCACAATCTCGGAAAAATTATGGTGGCGTTCTCCATCGGTTCATCTGCCAACTTACCTGGTAAGTTCCCTTTCTATGCTGGATACTTATACTCATTTTTCTACCTCGATCTAAAGTCTTCGGCTCCTCATGAGTAGGAAGACAATTTGAAGGTATGGTTGCGGTCACAGCTTGTCTGTCAGGTAAACAAATGCTCTGTATATTATTTGTTCATTCAATTTTCTACTTCCCCTACATTCCGTTTTCACTGTGACTAATCTAATCTGGTTGTTTCCCTTGCAGGTAGAGCTACCCGAGGGTTTTGGAATTTGGACACTCAGCTATCTCGAATGAAATCCGTGTAGTGTCGTTCTGTTCATTTGTGGTTTGCTTGTCCTTAGTCTTACGACTTATGGCGTTGATATTGTTGTTGGCCTCGAGCCGTTGTCTGTGTTTGGTTCTTTAGTCGTGTAACACCGTCGTTGGGTCATAGGAATGAGTTGGGGACTTACGGGGTTTGGTTTTCATTTGTAATTATTATGATTCCCATGTCCGTGAACTAGGTTGTTCCTATGCTTGATACAGAATGTAAATGAACAATGATTTTGATGACTGTATATGAGCTCAACTCTGAAATTGAATTTGGTTATGTTTGTAAGTTCACATACCTGGTATTACAGTGGTTGTTCGCTCCACTGGAATTGCAAATTCTTACTTCGTATATATGTAATTACATAAATGATTTCTTTGTTGTGTATCTGGTTATTTTGTTTGAGTCGCCTGTACCTGGGTGTCATTACTTCTCCTCCGAATTTGATTATCTCCCCTTTTTGATTTAGGATCTGTAGCAATGCATTAACAATCTTTACACAGTATTTTAATACAAAGTATTACACAATTGGTTAGGACGCTGTAGGGATGTATGTGCACAGAAAATTATATTTTTCCTTTCTGTATTCCTTCTTCTGTCTGAAGCCCTCTATTGTGCTTTTTCTCACTTTTTAATAGCACTGTTTACAAACCGTCCTAACTGTTGTTAGTTTGTTCAATTGGTTACATAAGTTATTCCTCATACGGAACTTTGCATGGTTGTCTAGTACATTTTATTTTCATGCTTTCACAAAGGTAAATTAACTGTTTGGAAACAATGACGCAAACTAATTATTACTGCTCCTAATTATAATCTATTACAGTAATCTTTAGGCAACTTAATAAAAGAAAAGTAATAAATAAAATAAAATAAAAACAAGTATGCTTTCCACTCAATGAATTAGTTTGTCTTCCCTCTTCAGAAACCATATCCCCCTCACTTTTGTCTTTGCCCTATCAGCTAGATGCTCCTGCATCAGATTCACCGAATCGAAGGTCATGAAACTCCTTGAATTTCTCATCATAAAATCTTTTATTTAAATCTTTTTCCATAAAATATCTTTGAAATTTGTCCCAAGTTATTCTCTTCTCATTTACACCACAAAATGATTTTACTTCCTCCCACCACGCGGTGGCTTTTCCTTGGAGATAAAACATGGTCAAACGAGCCTTTAAGTTATGATTACATTCATACATCAGGAAATAATTATTCATGTTAATAAGCCAAGCTTTTGCTGCCTCTTCTTGTTCACCATCAAAGAGGGGAGGGTTTATCTTTCGAAATTCTCTCTACAGTTCTATTTTTTGTCTCTTTCGCTTATTCTGTTATGATACATTACCAGATTCATCTTCCTAGTTCTCTTCACCACCTTCAGTTTCTTCTCCCTCGGTATGAAATTATTGTTCGACAATCTTGTTTCACTGGTCAGGACTGAGAATTGGTTTCCACTGATTTTGTTTATCTGATAGGCTCTTCATGATATTTTCTTGTTCCTGTATCAACCTTTCATTATCTTCCCGCAATCAAGCCATTTCCTCTTTTAACTCTTGCAGAATTTCCAAGATTGTAATGTTAGTGTTACGTGAATCTTCTCCCAATTGTACACATACATCAGGATTGGTCTCCTCAAAGGATTTTGGTCCTATTTTAGGCATAGCTTGGTGTGGTATGGTTCCCATTCTCATCATGTTGGTTTCTTTTCTACCTCTATGTGTACACCACAAATGTAGTTATTCATTATTTTTCGAAGGTCTCAGTTTTCTAACCTGAATGCTGTGATCCCAGATGTCACATAGCCATAATAAACAAAATTTTTAATAAATACATAATTGTACATTGATAATTCAAATTATCGAATCATTATATAGCTAAAAAATTCACAACTACAACCAATCTAAGAGTACCTCTCTTTTATAAGTACAATAGTAAACTCATTCAATATGGTATATGTTGTATATTTTAATTCACTGATATTACAGTCTAATCACCTTATGTCATTGAGTTCATTCACTCCAAGGTAAATACAATTCATATGAATAATTATAAATTTGGAATCACATAACCTCACAATTGTTACAATGTCTTAATTGCAATTTTATGAATTATGCGGCTGGTTACCCTAGAATGCATCCCAGTGTTTCGAGAGCCTTCCTCGTGGTGCCTAGTTGTTCCACCATACAAAGGTAATTGTGTTACAACGTTGATCCTCCGACATTTTCCTTATCGAATAGTCGGAAGGGTTGGCTGTCGGTCCAAGCTATCACTTGGTTTGGAAACCTACCATTTGTTGTGTTTGCCTCTACGAGGTTTAAGCTCCAGCTCTCTTCTGAGCTTCCTTCTAGGTAAATTACTCTACCTTATCCTTTCATACCTGTTGTGGCGCAATTAATTCATAATTTGAGTTATTTCCATGGAGTCCGAGGGCCTTGCTCTATTCTGCAGTTCATCCATCGTGGCTACCCTTGCTCCTAGATGTGGTTTGGGTGATAATATTCCTTGGTATTGTATTTATTTCATCTCCCCATCTCAACAATTTGTTTTCTATTCTAAATTTCTCTTTTTAAATTAAAATATAATCCTTCGTGCTTATCTATATAGGTTGTGACAAGGTTTTTCATGCTCGAATTTTGAAGGTTTTGTTGCCCCTACTCCACCTACTACAACCCAAAATCCTTCAGCAAGGACTCACTGGGTATGAGTGAGGAATTTTTGTTAAGTTATTTCAGAATAGGGGATTTCATGACTTCTCCTCTGATAGGTGAATGTCAATACGTATATGGAATAGTGGTTTTGGGAATGTGTATTTTTTCTTAAAGGCTAAGAGCCATTAATGTAACTAAAGGGACCCACATGCAACTGACCTATCTTACAATTTCTGACCTTTACTCTTC
Organism: Pinus taeda; assembly: GCA_000404065.3. Lineage (NCBI taxonomy): Eukaryota > Viridiplantae > Streptophyta > Pinopsida > Pinales > Pinaceae > Pinus > Pinus taeda. Next base: position 8,959 of record APFE030118436.1, read on the forward strand.
AATATTTAATGTAGCATTCGAGATTTAGACTCTATGAGACCAATGGTATATGATGAAACCCTCAATATGGGTTATATTTGTATTTGACCCTTTTTTTGTACTTAAACCTAAGGTTTATTCAGTTTAAATAAATATAATTTATCGTTATCTCTATTCTGATTACTATGTGTGTATTCTCAAGTGTTTCCCTTCGCAAGACTTCATATTGCTACTTCTCTGTGTATTAAAAATCTTGGAATTACTGTTCATTTTAAGACTCAAAATGTGGCCTTGTACTCTTTTATTAACTTGCAACATGTTGTTTATGGATTTTACAATCGTTATAGTTTTGTTGAGGTTATCGTACAATTAATTTATTGGTTGGAAATTTTTTTTTTTAGTATAATGTTTAGCATAATATAGTTTTGTCTTTCCCCTTTTTAAGTTAACTTGGTTCTTGAAACCATCCATCCTATCTTCTTCTCACCAAGGGTTAATGTGGTTCACGATCTTGCTTTTTCCCTACTGGGATTGGTATTTTCCTGTTTTGAGAACGAGGCAAAAACCCTCGTGTCTCAGCCAATATTCCGAGTTACCTTTAATCAACCACTATGAATAATGGTAGTATTTGTTTCCATTCTTCCTAACTTAAAGATTATACACAGGCTTCTCCTTTTGGTTGAATCTGTGGTATAACACTAATAATTTTTTGGCATTTACCCTATCTACATGTTACATACAATATTTTATTTATCTATTGAATCTATGACTTAACATAAATTAATTTCACTTATCCTGATCATACACAATCTTTTCTTCATTTATTCTATCTATGAATTAGTAGTGAATAATTTCACTTATCTACATGTTCATAGTCTTTTCGTCATTTACTTTATCTATGAATTAAAAGTAAATAATTTCGCTTACCTACATATTCACACAGAATCCTTTCTTAGCTAATGGGTCTATAGTTTAATAGTAAATAGTTTGCTTGAAAGATATCCATCATGGCAATTAGAAGATAAATTCTATGACTATGTAGCTAGGATTTCTAGATTATACTTATGTGTCTCTCTTATGTTCCAGTTGAACCGGAATTTAATTTTTTACTTGTCTTGACCTCCCAACAGTGAGACTTGTAGTTCCAGCCTAGTTATTTCCACCAAAGTATCCCCCCGAGCTACCCCTCATAAGGTTTCTCCTCAAGAATTTTAGTCTCGAGCAATAGTAGCTATCTGGTCTCAACCAGACTTAGCTCCTGTAAAACTTCAAAAATACTTATTTCTCTCTCTTTTATTTTTTCCTTTGATCTCAGATACCTCTATCCTCTTGATCCCTTCCTTGAAATAAATTTCTCAAGGAGGTAGTTAGGGTTAGGTAACCACCCATTCTAACTGCTTGAGAAAGTAAAATTGTCATCGTTTAGACATTTCACTCCCATGTAAAATTAAACAATTACTGCCATCATTTTGGAATTTCTATTTTCATGCATTTTTAAACAAAATAAACTCATTATATAAACTAAAAATTATTTAGTTTTTTTAAAATGTGATAAATAAATATTTACATTCACGGGGGACATCACATCTTTGCCCCCTAAGATCGAACATCATCTCGATGTTTCTCTACTGAAAATAAATTCGGAAAAACTTTCATCATAGTCTGTTCATCTTCCCAGGTGGCCTCCTTTGGCCCAAAGTGTTGCCACTACACTTTAACTTGGGTAATAACTCATCTCCGCAACATTACTTCTCTTTGACCGAGTATACCCATTGCTTCAACTAGGAACTCGCCTTTCGGTTCGACCTGTATGTCACAATAGAACTATAGTCAACTCATGAAATCAAAACATAAATCAACTTTGTAATTTTTATATACATATATAAATATAGGCCAATAATATTTTAGCTCTTTGACTCACGTGTATATCCTGCCAATTTCTTATGTGTTTGGGATCATACATATATTTCTTTAGTATAGAAAAATGAAAGACATTATGAACACAAATATGGCTAGGTAAAGCGTGTTGATAAGCCACCAGTCCATTTCGAGCTAAAATTTGAAAAGGTCCACAAAATCATGGTACAAATTTGATGCATCAATTCCATTGTAGTGTAATTTTCTTGGCTCAAACTCGAACATACACATGATCTCACACCTAGAATTTGAAGAAACTCATTTTCCAATCAGCATAATTCTTTTGTTGATCTTGAGCGACTTTTAAATTGGTTCATACTTCTTTGACCATTTCTTCCATTTCTCCTAGCATGTCAGGTCCAAGCATTAACTTACCTTTTGGACCACCCCAATTCGAGGGAGTCCTACATTTATGCCCATACCACACTTCAAAAAGACTCATTTGTAAAGAAGTGTGATAAATGTTGTTATATGAAAACTCTACCAGATGTGAGTGCTCTTCCCACTTAGACGATTGTTGCATTACATAAGCTCGAAGCATATTCTCCACTACTTGCTTTACTCGTTCAGTCTGCCCATCCGTCTATGGGTGGTAAGCTGTACTATAATGTAGCTGAGTGCCCAATCCTACAAATAGGGCTTTCGAGAAGCCTAATTTAAAATTTACATGATGGTCTGAAATTATAACTTTTGGTATACCATGAAACTTAAAAATAGTTTGCATAAATATGTTAGTGATCTGAACAACCTTGTAAGTAGATTTTACTAGTATGAAGTGAGAATATTTTCTCAATTTATTAAATACCACAATTACTGAATCGTTATGCCTTTTTGATTTGGGAAATGTTGTTATAAAATCAATATGAATAACTTTCCATTTCCATTTCGGAATAGGTAATGGGTGTAGTAACTCAGTTGGGTGATGATGATCTAGTTTTATTTATTGGCATTCCAAATACTAGGTCAAATATTCAGCCACCACCTTCTTCATGTCGGGCTAGAAATATTCCTTTCTAAGTGTGGTAATCAATTTCTGACAGTTAGGATGACCGCATAAGGAATTTTATGATACTTATCTAAAATTAAACTTTTAATAACCTTTTACTTAGGTGCATACATCCTTCCTCTATACATCAGTATACCATCTTGATTTACTTCATACCCCAGTTGTTGCTCTTTGATGTTTAGAATTTTAGCTTGTTGCCATAAAAATTCATATTCCAGATCTTGCATTGCTACCTTCTTGATTTGTTCTTTGAATGTGTTTTTCACTTCATTGAATGATACACTATATAAACCATTCACTTTCCTACTTAAAGCATCAGCGACACCTAGCATTTAATGAGCTTGCCTAGCATTCAAGGTGGGCTGCTTAAAATAGTTAGTTAAACTATGATGATGAGCCGTTAACAAAAATGTCTTACCCATCAGGTAATGTTGCCAAATATTTAATTCATGAATGACTGATGTCAGCTCCAAACCATAGGCTAAATACTTTTTCTCATTCTCCTTAAGCTTATAATCATAAGAAATGACTTTGTCTTCCTACATTAACATGCCACCTACACCTTCTTTCCTAGCAAGTGTACAAACCAAATAATTTTTATTTGGATCAACAATGCTTAAAATGGGTGAGGTGGCGAGTAAATGTTTAAAATGATCAAAACTCTTTTGGAAATATATTCTCCACTTAAAAGCCTCCCCTTTCTTTTGCAGAGAGGTAATAGGATAGGGTACCCTAGAAAATCCTTTAATGAATCGCTTGTAGTATCCTGCTAGACCCATAAATGACCTTATATTCGCAAGATATTTTGGCACCCGCCATTCCATTATGGTTTTTACCTTTCTGGGTCTACAACTATTCCATCCATATTAATGACATGGCCAAGATATTGGATTTGTCCTCTAAAGAAATCACATTTACTATACTTGGCATACACATGATGCTCTCTTAAAACTTACAGGATAATGCGAAGATGCTCTTTATGCTCTTTTGTTGTTTGAGAATAAATTAGTATATCATCGATAAAAATTAACATAAATTTATCCAAATATTGATGGAATACACTATTCATAAGGCACATGAAGGTTGTGGGTGCATTTGTTAATCAGAAGGGCAGCACAACGAACTTCTAATGCCCATATCGAGTTCTAAAGGTTGCTTTTGCTATATCCTCTTCCTTGATTGTAATTTGATGATAACCCAATTGAAGGTCTATTTTTAAAGATAAAATTTCTCCTTTCACTTGATCAAACAACTCGTCTATATGAGGTATAGGATATTTTTTTTTTATGGTTGACTTGTTTGATTGATAGTCATCCATGCACATTCGCAGGCTTCCATCCTTCTTTTTAGCAAATAGCACCGAGGCTCCCCAGGTGACACACTTGGTCGAATATATTTTTTATCAAGTAGTTCTTGTAACTACATCTTTAGTTCTGTTAACTCCGATTTACTCATGTGATAAGGGGCTTGAGATATTGGAGAAACTCCTGGTATTAATTCAATGGGGAAATCTATATCCCTTTTTGGCTGAAGTCCCAAAATTTATTCAGGAAATGCATCCAGAAAATTATGTACTACTAGTATATTTTCTAAGGCAACAAACTTTTATTTTGAGTTAGTGTACCCTACTTGTATTGCATAAATCTTTCATCCTCTCTGGACACACTTGGATAGTTGGGAGGCTATCACCGGTGTCAACTTTAAGGGTCGTATTATTCCCTCAATTTCCTGCCTCTCTCCTTCCTCATCTATATAGTTAATAGTTTTTATTTTATAATTAACTAGGGACCAATGTTTTTCCAAGCAGTCCATGCTTATTAAAATATTACATGATCCTAAGTGCAACACATTCAAGTTTTCCATAATAGACTGACCTGCTAATTGTAGGGAACAATCGCTAACCTTGGCCAACACTCTTCTCTCGGCTCTTGTAGCTAATTGCACTAGCTAAGAACTTTTAAACTTAACAGCTTGCAAGCAACATTGTTCTACTATTTTTGGGAATAATGTAGCTCACGGTAGCTCTAGGATTAATTAAAATAGACACAGTTCAATAGAATATTTTACTTTCAAGCTCTATCGTGATTGACTCGTATTCCACCTGATAGTCTTGAAGAGAAACATTGATTTTAGGCATGCTTATTGCCACTTCTCCCACCATTGATGCTTCTTGAATCTGTGCCACCTAATCAGTTCCCTTACGGTGTGGACAATTTTTAACATAATGGGGTCCTCCCCATCCCCAACACTATACCACAGGTCTAGTGCCATCTCCATTTCAGTCCTTACTCATTGTTCATTTGTCTTGGACTCACTAGGAAATTTGAATCTAGGATGATTTCTATTCATGTTTCTATTTGCCTTCCCTTTAGGGTATTTATTGACCATAAACTTATTCCCATTACTGCTCGAGGAAAATTTACACCCTTTTTTGGCATTCCATCTCTTACCTCCTTCCCCTTTCAACTTGTTTTGCTGGTAGCATATTCAAGCCTTCTATATGACTTCATCCATGGTTTTCAGGTTATCGAATTCAAGACACTATTTCAAAAACATCGGCAAGATGCTGATAAACTGCTACACCTTAGCCTTTTCTTCCCGTATGTATGAGACATATTGTAGTCATGATGTAATTTTTTTTTATGAATTCGTCCATAGATAATTGGTCCAACCAAAGGTCATGAAACACCTCGGCTTTCTCATCATAAAATATTTCAGTTAAATATTTTTTCCTTAAAATATCTTTTGAAATTCATCCCAAGTTATGATCTGCTCTTTTACACGATGAACTGCTTTTACTTCCTCCCACCATAAGGTGGCTTTTCCTTGCAGCCGAAAGATGGAAAAATGAACCATTAATTTATGATCATATTCATACACGTTGAAATACTTGTCTGCATTATTGAGCTAGGCTTCCGATGCCTATTCTTGTTCACCATCAAAGAGGTGGATGCTTTATCTTACGCAATTCTCCCTGAAGTTAGGATTTTTTGTCTCTTTTGCTTATTGTGTTCTGATACATTACTAGATTCTTCTTACTGGATCTTTTCAGTTTCTTCTCTCTCGGTATGAAATTCTTTTCGCCAGTCATGTCTCCCTACTTAGGACTCGGAATTGGTTTTCGCTGATTCTATCTACCCCACAAACTCTTCATGATCTTTTCTCATTCCTGCATCAACCTTGCATTATCTGCCCACAATCGAGCCATTTCCTCTTTTAACTCTTTCATAGTTTCCAAGATTGTAGTGTTAGTGTAACGCGAATCTTTTCCCAGTTGTACCCATACCTTAGGATTTGTTTCTTGGAAGGATGTTGGTCCTACTCTAGTCACAGTTCAGTGTGCTATGGTTTCCATTCTCCTCACAATGGTTTCTTTTCTACCTCTCTATGTAATCCACAAATGTTGTTATTCATTATTTTCTAGAGGTCTTAGTTTTATAGCCTGAATGTTGTGATATCACATGTTACATACCCATAATAATTAAAAAAAAATCTTTAATAAATGCATACTTATACATGGATAATTCAGATTATTAAATCATTATATAGTTATAAAACTCACAACTACAACCAATCTAAGAGTAGCTTTCTTTTATAAGTACAGCGGTAAATTGATTCAATATGGTATATGTTGTATATTTTAATTCACTGATATTTTAGTCTAATCACCTTATGTCGTTGAGTTCATTCGCTCCAAGGTAAATACAATTTGTATGAATAGTTATAAATTTTGAATCACATAACCTGACAGTTGGTAGAATTTCTTAATTGGATTTTTATGAATTGGGTAGTTGCTTTCCTTAGAATGGTGATCCCACTGTCTCGGGAGCCTTCCTCATGGTGCCCATATATTTCACCATGCATAGGTAAGTGTGTTGCATCGACTATCCTCCAATGTTTTCTAGATTGAACAGTGGAAAGGGTTGGCCATCGATCTAAGCTCTGGCTTGGTTTGGAAACCTTCCATTTGCTGCATTTACCTCTTGGAGATTTAAGCTTTGGCTCTACGTTGAGATTCCTTCTAGGTAAACAATTATGCCTTATCCTTTCACCTCTATTGTGGCACTATTAATTCATAATATAAGTTATTTCCATAGAGTTTGAGGGCCTTCCTCTATTCTATAGTTCATCCATTATGGTTGCCCTTGCTCTGAGATGTGGTTTGGGTGACAATATTGCTTGGTCGGGTATGTATTTCGACTCCCCGTCTCAGCAATTTGTTTTCTATTCTAAATTTCTCTTTTAAAATTTAAATCTAATCCTTCATGCTTGTTTGTCTAGGTCCTACCAGAGTTTTTCATGCTCGAATGCTCAAGGTTTTGGTTCCCTTGCTCCACTTACCGAAACCCAAAATCCTTAAGCAAGGATTCATTGGGTATGTGATAGAAATTTTTATTAAGTTATTTCAAAATAGGGGATTCATGACTTCTCTTGTGATAGGTGAATTTCAATCTATATAAATAATAGTGGTTTCGGGATTGTGTAATTTTTTTTTTAAAGCTTAGAGCCATCAATGTAAGTGAAATCTTATGACCTGCATGCACCTAACCTAGCTTGCAATTTCCTACCTTTATAGTGCATTGTTTAATGTAGCATTCGGGTTTTAGACTCTATCAGCTCAATGGTATATGATGGAACCCTCGATATGGGGTTCTGTTTGTATTCATCCATTTTTTTGGACTTAAAGATAAGGGTTCTTCAATTTAAATACATATAATTATTGTTTTCTCTATTCTCATTAGTATGCATGTATTCTCAATTGTTTCCCTTCCTAGGAATTCATATTGCTAGTTCTCTATGTATTAAAAATTTTGGAATTACTATTCCTTTTTAGACTCGAAATGTGTCATTGTACTCTTTTATTAACTTGCAACATGTTTTTTATGGCTTTTACAATGGTTATATTTTTGCTGAGGTTATCACGCAATTAATTTCTTGGTTGCAAATTTTTTTTTTTTAGTATAATGTTTAGTTGAATATAGTTTCATCTCTACCCTTTTTAAGTTAAGCTGGTTCTTGAAACCCTCCATCTTATCTTCTTCTCACCGAGGGTTACCATAGTTCATGGTCATTCTTTTTCTCTACTCGAATCAGTGTTTTCCTGATCTAAGAACAAGGTGAAAACCCTCATGTCTTA
>APFE030118438.1:0-17641 GCA_000404065.3 Pinus taeda
AGCAAGGGCAGCATCCCCAACCCGTCTGTTCCTCCATGTCGGAAGATGGCGCTGCATAGTAATGTCTAGAAAATTTGATTTCTCAAGCAGATTGGTCATGTAATCAGTAATGGGGTCGAATTGAGCATCCAAACCCCATGACTCCCTGAACCCCAGTGAGAAATTTAGGTCTCCTCCAATGATAACCCGGTCTTCATTCATCATGGGGAGATGTAATAGGTGCTGCCAAAACGATTCTCTTTGGGAGCAGGGTGCATATACATTGACAACTCTGAGAGTCATGCCTAAATTAGCAGAGAAGATGTCCAATCCTAAGAACCCCAGTCCCCCGGAGGCCGAGTCCATCTTTATGGAGCGGGGGTTAGAACCAATAGCCAGACCCCCAGATCGTCCCACAGCATCAATGGCATGGAAGCACCAGGCGGGGACCAATGTCTGCATGGCTCGCGTTAACTGGTCTGCTGAGCAGAGTGTCTCTTGCAGCATAATGATGTCGATAGGGTCAGATTCAATAAGCTGCTTCAAGGCTAGTTTCTTGGAGGAACTAGCCAGTCCTCTACAGTTAAAGGATAAACACTTCATGGGGGAACACCTCTTGGGGTGTGTCCTGCTCTAAGGACCCCGTCGATGGTCGATTGCCGGCCAGAGATCACCTCTGCCCTAGCTCTTTTAATGGCCTTTTGAGAGATGGGATTTCCGCCCCCTAGAATTCAAGGATGTCCCCTCAGGCATAAAAATGCCCAATCCCGAGGGGCAGTTTGAAGGCATTTTTGCCTTATTCCTAGATCGGAGGAAATATGGATGAGGAGGTGATGATCCCTGTGGGAGCAGGGAGGATCGAACCGCGGGGGGGGATGTGGACATGATGGATTCAGTGTTGCAAATGAGAGGGGGAGATGAGATAGTGCAATGAACCATGGATATCTGAGGGGAGGATCCAATAACATGATTAACATCAACATCAACAGAAGAGAGTAAAGATGGGTTAAGAGAACCCGAATTCATACCCGCTTCCGCTGCCGAGCGTGCCCTTGTTTTTGGAGGCAAGGATCGGCGCAATCCCGGATCATCCATGGGAGTTGTAGCCGAAGGGGTCTGGCTCGCAGAGGGGGGGCGGGAGACGATGGGGGATGCCGTCCTGGTGGATGCCGGGGTGGCCCTCGGAGCATCGTCTGATTTCTTGTTGAGTGGGCATTCCTTCGCAAGGTGCCCCACTTTGTGGCATCGTCTGTAACGAAAGGGAACTCCTTTGTAGTCCAGCGGTTGCACCCTTATACACCTCCCCCACTGTAGCGTGATTTGTTCCTCAAGTCCGTCGCGGGTATCCAGATGGACCAGAATCCGTGCAAGCGTTCGATTCCCAGATTCCACATATGTGCGGTCATAGTCTAGATATGTCCCCAGGGAATTTCCTACCCTAATAAATACCTCTTCTGCCCAGAATGGTATTGGTAGTCCTGGTAATCGAACCCAGATTGGTCCAGCACCAAGTTGTTCTCGTTCAGGATCGAAGAGAGGGTTCCAGCGCTTTAGAAGGACCAAAGCCATTTCAATATGCCAATATCGGCCCAGAAAAAGATCAGTTTGACATTCCTTAGAAAATTTGAGGGAGAACCAACCCCTAGGGAGGACATGAACCGCTGGTAGATCAAAGAGAACACCCCCCCAGATCTCCTATACCCATTGCTTGAGTCTCTGCGCCGTATAAGTCCTTCCCCTTACGTGCCCTACCAACACAGTGTTCGCGATGTCCATGAATTCCCCGAGAGGCCTTGATTCGTCGAATTTGATGGCGATGTCCCGAGCTGTAGATCTAACACACTTTGTTTTCTTTTTACCAGTGTGGGGGGCCGATGGATGGTCAAGCAGGGGATTTGTAATGCCCTCCCGGGATGGGGGGTCAGCAGGGCAATTAGCAACAGCTGGTGTCTCGAAACATCTGGATTGACGGGCACTTGGAGCGGAGGGACGGGATGCAGGGGGAATGGGTGGCGGGGGCAGGGGCTCCGAAAAGAGGGGAGGGCCCTGTGGATCAAAGGAGGGCGAGGGCGTGGTATGTGAATCCAGGAACAGCAGGGCGCCCAGCGAGAGAGGGGGCACTTCGAACGGCGGCGTTTCGGTAGGGTATGAGCCTGTAGATGAAGGAAAGGTTAGATAAAATTCAGGCGGAACGGAGAGCGATTGCTGAGAGGGTACCGGAACAGTCGAAGATGAAGGACCGAAACGAGAGATAGACACGAAACTAGGGATGTCGAAAATAGTTTTGTCCAGCGAGGGATCCTCTGAATAATCCACCACTTCTAGCTCCAAGTCAGCCATAACTGTCGGCGACCGAAAACGACTGGTGGAGAAACCAATGGGGTTGCTGCAGCTGTGGAGATCCTGGGCTGTGACCGCGGCGGTTGTAACCTAATCTGTCAAAACCCTAGCCGCATCGGACTACAGTGGATGCGCGAAAAACCCTAACCGAAACCTTTTCGCATGGGCTCCATCAGAGCTCTGTCGTCCTCCAAACCTTTTCCAATTTTTACCTTATGAAATGCAACTATTTTAGTAGTCATTCATCAGAACAATATTTGAAATACATTTGAACATATCAAACATAGAGATTGATCTAACTGCACAAAGACACCAAGAAACATACTTGGAATTAGTCCTATCGACAGACTTGGCATTAGTTCTATCTAAATATACTATCATTATTTATATAGATAAATATATTATTTAGAATATTAACTTGTAAATACATTACTTTAAATATTTGTGAAAATATTATTATTATTGTTTTCTATTTTAATTTCTTTTTTAATCAATTTTTTATTATTTTATTTTTTACTTTTGATTTTTTTCCTACCAAAATTTTAAAGATGCATAATATTAATTTATCATTTTTAAAATGAAAAATAATATAAATTTTAAAATAACATTCATAAGTACATAATATTAGCTTTCCAAGTACATCCCAATTAATGATTATCATGTTATCAAATATTACGAAAGGCCCAAATCCCTTATAAAAGAGGAAACAAGTCATTCATAATGACATCAATTCGTAATAACCATATCAATTAATTATTTAATATTAAAGGAAATACAATAGATAAATTTATTAATTTTATCTAAAAATTCTTAATTTTATAATTTATAATTTTTCCATAATATTAAAATTTATAAATGTGGAAAAATATTAATTGTAAGATTTTGTTAGTGATAATTATTGTTTTAAAAATAATAAATAAAATAAATACTTCTCAATTCTCATAATATACTAATTAAGTTATAAAATAAATGTAATTGTTAGCATCATAATATCTATACTGAATCTCCATCACATATCTGAAATGATGTTAATTCTAAAATTCGCAATAAGCATAATAAATGTGATGTGTGTGAACATATCACCTTCTGAGTCAATATGTGTAAAGTTTGTGGGTATGTGTATGTTTGTGTGCACCCTCTGTTTGTTGTATGAATGTATTCATGTATGCATGTGAGTAATTGTGCCTCGTTGACAATGGATTTTGTGTGGGTGCGCATCAATGGTTAGTCCCATGTCAATGATGGACCATTTTTGGGGTCATATAAGCTCTCGCCTTCACGTGGTTGACCCTGTTAGTGGAGATTTTACGTCTCCAAACCAAGAGGAGCTTTTTATATAATAATTTTTAATTAATTTTGGGGTCATATAAGCTGTCACCTTCATGTGGGTTCACCCTATTAACATAGGTTTTACATGTCCAACCCAAGAGGAGATTTCTATATAATGCTTTTTTAATTAATTTAAAATGAATTTACTTTATAACATTAATTTTTTTAAATAATATTAAAATATTTATTTATTATTTTAAAAACATTTAAATCTACAACCTTACTATAAAATAAATATTCATTCATATATACATATATATATTACAACATTTTGCAAACTATATTAATATAGTAGAGATGTGGTAATCTCCAAATAAAAAAATAAACATTTTTTTAAATTAAAATAAAATTAAATGAAAAGATTAATGTAATGCAAACATTTTAAAAGATAAAATAACATAAAATAAAAAATGAAAACAAAAATAGCAAAATAAAATTGAAATAAAAATAAAAAAACGACTCATGGTATTGAAAACCCATGGTATCCATGTGGAACATAACATAGTTACAGGGTGAAATCAAATTAGCCTAGATAATGTAATGTAAACATTTTAAAAGTTAAAATAAAATGAAAATGAAAACAAAAATAACAAAATAAAAATGAAATTAAAAATAGCCTATTTAAAGGGTGAAATCAAACTAGCCTAGATCCATTTTAACTCATGACCTAACTCGCCAACTACTACAAAGCATACTACAAAGCATCCACATAGATCAAATATCCTCTAAAAAAAAGTTTACATCTCAAGAGATTTGATCTCTCTTGGTGCTTGGCAAATCTAATTTTAAGATAAAATCTAGATAAGTTATATTAGTTTCATACCCAGTAGAAATTTTAGTAGAGATTTCTGTGCTTTCTAATTTATTTAAAACATAGCAATAACTTCAAAACATTAAAATGATATTTGTAATCATATTTAAATATTATTTTTATTATTTTAAATACTTATAATATACCAAACTTTAATAAAATTATATAATATATATATATATACACACAACACGCATATTACTAATTATGAAAATTTAAAATTTAAATAAATATATAATTTTTAATTATTGTAAGTTACTATTAAAAATATATCAATTAAATATATTATTTATATTATTATTTACATTTTAATTATTAATAATAGATAATAATTAAAATGAATAAATTATTTTTCTTATTTCATTAAAATTCAAAATGAAATTAAAAAAACATTAAAGTCAAAAGTATTAAATATTATTTTAAATTAAAGAATAAAAATAAATATATATTTTAACTTAAATTAAGAATGAGAAACATAATTTTTTTAGCAATAATATATTATTATATTTATCATTCGCATTTAATTATTAAATAATAATAATAAAATAAAATAAATTATTTTGTTATTTATTTGATTAAAATCCAAAATATATAAAATTAAATTAAGGAATATTTAAAATTAAATTATTAAATATTATTTTAAATTAAAAATAAAATAAATATATATTTTGATGATGATGATGGTGGTGGTTAACATTCACTGAGACCAAATTGGTCTATCGCACCTATAATTTTCTTAGTTATTAATTGTCTCGCTTCTCGTATTTCTTGGCAAGATTGGTGTTGTAGTTCTCTTTTCTTTTTCTATGGTCTTCCAACTTCCTTTATCTTACATCTCCTTCATCTCTTCTGGTTCTTGGGACATTGGTGTCTTAGCTTTCCGATTTGTTGTGTTCATCCTTTTGAAGATAATCAGAGAAGAAGTTTGGTTTGGGAGATCTGCTTTACTGTTAAATGAAGATTTATTTTGTGCGGTATTCGAATCCTCATAACTGTTGATGCTTGAGGGATTGTCAAGTTCACTTTTTTGTTGTTGGGCAGGGCTTCCCCCTTGCTTGTCTTAAGAATTGTTTCTTTCTTGCCTGGTTTCTTATGATTCAAAGTTTTCTAGAGAGTATTCTTCCTTGATGATAGTGTAATGTTCTTTTTGTGCTCCTTCCCACCATGTAGATCTGCGGTGATTCTTTCTAGCATAATTTTTCTTAGAGGCTTTAGGCAATTTTTGGCTAGATGGCCTGTCTCAAAGAAGGATCGACATCTGAAGAGGACACTTTCATAATCGAGTTTCTAGTTCCACACATGGTCTTTACTTGTTAGATTTGTTTCAGCTAGGAATCTGGTGCTGAAGTCCACTTCCACAAGGACCCTAGCAGGCACCCGATCTAAAAGACGTTAGGACTCTAGTTTTGATCTTAAATAGATCCTGACTTTATCGACACAGGGCAGTAAATGCTTCTATCAGCCTGCTGGACCTTTCATATCATCTTGCGAAGAGAGAGAACACGAGTCCTCCTTGGATTTTCCCCAACCTCTATCTATTCAGGCTGCCAAAGAATTGCAATCCTTTAACTGACTCAATAGCACAAAGAATTGATAATTGATGCACCCATTAGCTTCAATACCAAGTAAGAGATTGTGTGCCTGAATGTGGCAAAACACTATAATCACTGCAGCCGATAGACGCAGAGGAGCCGTTATACGCAGAGGAACCTCAATTAAGAATTAGAAACATGATCATAAATATCAATAATATATTATTATATTTATCATTCGCATTTAATTATTAAATAATAATAATAAAATAAAATAAATTATTTTGTTATTTATTTGATTAAAATCCAAAATATATAAAATTAAATTAAGGAATATTTAAAATTAAATTATTAAATATTATTTTAAATTAAAAATAAAATAAATATATATTTTATCTTGATGATTAACCTCAATTAAGAGTTAGAAATGTAATCTTCAAAATATGGATGGGATGAATCCAGAAAAATTATTACAAGCTAATAATCCCATAAATCTTAAATATGAAAATATATATTTGTCTTGAGAAGTGCTCTCTAACTTATATGGTAAAGATGTTGTAACCTCTAGATAAAATAAAAAAATATTTTGTTTTTATATAAAATAAAATTAAATGAAAATATTAATGTAATGTAAACATTTTAACCAAGTCAACGTAAAATAATAAAATGAAGTAAAAATAATAAAATAAAAATAGAAATTTTCTCATGGCATTGAAAACCCATGGTATTCATGTGAACCATATCTTGTTTAAAGGGTGAAATTAAACTAGACTAGATCCATTCTAACTTTGGAACTACAAAGCATCCAAAGAGATCAAATCTCTTTTCAATCTAAAAGAGGTTTCCATCTCTTTTGAATTTAGAAGCTCTCAAGAATGTTAAGCAGCTGTGCACAATGATGGGCCACACAAGCTACTATAGGAAATTTATCAAATCTTATGCCCAGATAAATGCGCCGATGGAGAAACTATTAAAGAAGGATGTGACTTTTTGTTGGGATGAGGAATGTCAACAGAGTCTTGATGTGTTAAAGGACAAGATGGTGACTATGCCCATCTTAGTATTTTTGGATTGGAAGAAAGAGTTCCATGTGCACGTCAATGACTCATTTGTTGCAGTGGGTGCGGTATTGACCCAGCCTGGCAAAGGTGAGATTGATTATCCAATCGCCTTTACAAGTAGGAAATTATCAAAAGATGAAAAGAATTATTCCACTGCAGAGCATGAAGGGTTGTCCATGGTCTACACACTGCAAAAGTTCCAGCGTTATTTGTTGGGTGCACACTTCAAAACATACATAGATCACTCCGCTCTCAAGTACCTAGTCAGCAAGCTTGTGTTGGGGGGGAGGGGGGGAGGTAATCTATAGGTGGTTGTTTTTGTTCCAAGAGTATGAATTTGAAGTAATAGTGAAGCCTAAATTGTTCAACATAGGACCAAATCACCTAAGCCAAATTGAGACAAGAACCAACCAATTTGGAAGAAGGATTGTTAGATGTGCAACTCCTTATTGTGCACATTGCGGATGACCACTTTGTTGATATCATTCAGTTTTTGACCATGGGTATAGCCCTGAAAAGCTATTGTCCTCAATAAAAAAATGAATTAGTAGTCTGCGTAACATATTTTTTTGTTATAGCGGGGCATTTGTATAAGATGGGAACAGATGAAATATTACACCGCTATGTTCCAGAGTTCGAGCACGCTAGTATCCTCACTGAGGCACATGAAGGAGCGGCAAGACGACACTATGTAGGTACAACGAGTGTGCAAAATATTTTACGTGCAGGGTTATGGTTGCCAACAATGCATAAAGATTCCAAGGCATTTTGTAGAGTATGTGATGCTTGTCAAAGGATGGGAAAGCCTTCGTAAAGAGATGAATTGCCCTTAAACCATAAAGATTCGTTACAAGTATTTGACAAATTAGAAATTGACTTTATAGGTCCAATACAACCACTGGGAAGGAAGATAGGCACATGATACATCATTATTGTGACATAGTACTTAACCAAATGGGTAGAAGCGCATCAAGTGAAGGATTTTACTATTGTTATAGTTGTAAAGTTCCTGTTTGAATATGCCTTAACATGGTTTGGGTGCCCTAAGATATTGATGAGTCATAGGGGTACGCATTCCTGAATGAAACAATCAACACGATACTCAAGGAATTTCAAGTTTACCATCAAAAGAGTATGCCATATCATGCCCAAGCCAATGGTACAGTGGAATCATTCAATAAGATTTTGGAGAATACGTTAATGAAGGTTTGTAATGTGAAGAGAAATGATTGGGATATACACATCCCAGTGGTTCTATGGACATATAGGACGACGTGGAAGAAGTTGATAGGAGAAACTCCATTTAGGTTGGTCTATGGGATCAAGACGATGATGCGCATGGAATATATTGTGCCAAGCTTATGCATTGAGGCTTTGATAGAGTTAGCGGATCGCGATACCTTGGAGGAATAGCTCATGTAGTTGATGGAGTTGGAACAAGACTTGTTTCTTGCAGGATTTCACCAACAGGTGAAAAAGGAATGTGAGAAGGCTTGTCATTATAAGAATATTAAGTTGCAAACTTTCAAGATGAACGATTTGGTTCCACTCTATGATTGTAAATTCACAAAGTTTCTGGGCAAATTCCAAATGCATTGGTTAGGCCCGTATGTAATTAAGGAAATCACTGATGGTGTGTAGTTCAGATCGCAAAGCTGAATGGTAAATTGTTCCCTGGAAGGGTGAATGGAAATTGGTTGAAGTTGCACATAGGGGATCCTACCCCTACGCAATGACTACACAGTAGCATGATAGTCTTAGTGCTTAGGATGCTGCAAGGGAGAGTGGGACTATAAAAAACATTGCCTAAAGAAAAGGAAGACACAATAAGGGGGATGCACGAGGAAAGTAAGCAATGTGCGAAGAGGAGGTGCACCAGAGGGGTTGTGCCATGGAGGATGGTGTCATGCAGATGGGTCCAAAAGTAGTCGTTGAAGTCATTGTTCATGATTGGATAGTGAAAATCCTATTAGGAGAAGCGGGTAGGTGACATTTATGGCTAAAAGATTTGGAGATCTACTGCCAAAGATTCATTTATGATCATAAAATGGAGGGAACGGTCGGATTTGAATTCGAAATCACCTATAAATCTCGCATGTCAATCTATTGCAGAGCACTTTTCCTTATGAAAATTGTGTATAAGCCTTCTTGTTTTCACTCTATGAATCTACAAATTTGGGATGATTTAGTTGCAAGCCTGATATTTATGATATTCCCTGAGTGGAACTAGAATATTATCATTGAAGGGATGTCTACTGAACCTATAAGTTCTGAAGTCATTGTCTCTCAAGCAGAAGCCCTTGAAGTTGCATCAATGGGAGCTACACCATATGTGCCTACGATATTGCGATCACCTAGGCAAAAGAAATTTGTTACTAGGGAGAACTAGAAGAAACCACAACCTATACTAGTGAGCCAATCATTGAGGAAGAACCCCACAGAGGTTTGACAGAAAGGGAGGATGGACAAGGCAAAGAAACTATATGAACTCGTGGATTTAGAAGCAAAAAAACTCCACAATGGAGTTGAGGAATTAGCCGCTAATGAGGGCGAGCCTATCGCTAGGCTTCGGGCATATATCCCTCTACAAAAAGGGAAAGAGAAGGTACCCAAGGACCCACATTCAGGCAAGTTCACAATATGTATGTCGCTACTGTCGGAATAAGTGGTATTTGAAGGCGCTCTCTTAGCACATATCCCTGTGTTAAAATTGAAGAATTTGGATGTCGCCGATCATGAGAAACTTCCACATTTGGCCACCAATAAGTACATGACCAAGATTTACTATGAAGAGACTAGGGTCACTAAGCGGGAACCAATTAAATGGGTAAAAGGGGTCGAGTAGGCCAAATTGCTACATATGCTCTGCGTGTCACACTTTGATAGGTTGATTATAAATACCATCTGTGTGCACCAATTTCTCGTGCTGGTGCATGATGGGTGTTTGTGGTTAGGCAAACCCATCCCCATAAAAGACATGTTGATCCACAGAATTATGAAATTTCCCTATAAATGGGTGGATGCAATGAAGGAGTTTAGAGGAAAAAGAAAGGAGAAGTAGCTTGCAGATAAAATGAAAACTGAGTTTGGGTTGGTCAAGAAGTCACACAGATACTGTATCTGCTCTATCATAGACAAAGCAGTGTAGTTTTCAGCTCAGATTTTTTCTAGGAAGGTCATGAGAAAATGTCGTATGGATGAGGTTCCAACGCCAATAACTTCATTTGCTACACAATACACAAAAGGGGTGTAGTACAACTAGGCGTAGTACCTCTGCAAGGAATTCTTAGCAAATTTATGTGAAGCACAGAATGAAAGTAAGGCATTTCACTATGCCTGGTTACTGATGCTGATTTTGCTCATTGCATGGCGAATACCAGATACTGGTTGAGATGGACTTCCACATAGTAATTAGTCAGAGGCCAAGGTTGTCTCCAACCTTGTTTGAGTAGTTGCAGGCATTCTTGATGAGATCAGGGAAATTGTGTGTACTTTGGTACCAATTCAACGCTTCATGTGCTTGTAAGAAATGAAGCCGCTATAAGCACAGCTTGAGGGGCTGCAACACAAAGAAGCGGTTTTGAAGGCTGAGATTCAGCCATGTAAATAGGAAGCAATCCATATTACTCTGGCCATCCAGGAAAAGCTGAAGGCTTTAGAGAAGACATAAAGGACCATTCACCTAGTGATGGAGGGACCAACTAGAGAGAAGCTGGTCAAAGAAGTGCAACAGGTCGCATTACATAGCACAACATACCTTGAAGTATTGAAGTTGGAGGTCAGTGACCTTCGTAATAAATTGGATAATCTAGCTGAGTGACTCGAGGATGAGTTACCATATTTTTGTTGGGGGCTTGTTGGGATGCGGTCCTTGGGTTAATTTTTGTCAATAAAGTGAATTTCTATAATATTTTTGTTAAATAATGTAAATTCTCCACGAAATGTGGAAGTGGAGTGCAAAACTAGGTAATAATAAAAGGAGAATTAGTCCCTTGTATGGGTAGGTGATAGGATGGTTTTTGAAAGCCGCCCATGGTTCACAGACTATGGTATTGTAATGAAAAGGCTATATATAGTTGATTCGAGGCAAGTCTAAGGGGACAACATTTGGAGAAGAATTATTGTAAGGGAAAAGGTGCTAAGGCAGGAAAAGTCAGTTTCATGTACTCAGGGAAAAGGGGAAGACTCCTGCAGCTGAGTGCATGAGGACCTTGGTAAGTCCGCAGTTGAGTGCACGGGCCTCTGCAGCTTGGTGCGCAGGGATAAGAAGCTTTTATCTGAATGTTCATATCTTGACAAAGACTGTTTTGAGCTGAATAAATGCATTTATGCCTTGTTTATATACTTTTGTTTAAGTTTATGTATCTTCGTTCTGTGGTCTGTTTATGTGAATTGATGCTTAATTTATACAAGAAAGAGATAGATTTGTAATTTTTATGCATAATCTATAGAATTAGCCACCTTCGTGGAGATTGGGAAAATTTTAGGTAGATCTGTTGTAGTTAACTGTTTAGAAAGGATAGATCTGCACAAAGGCAGATCTAGGCCATAAAGGTTTCACAATATATAGTTTGTTGCATGAAAGCAGTGAGTCTGTATATTTTCTGCTTGTTAAGTACAATCTACTACCTTTGTGACGATCTAAAGGTCATTTCGATAAAGTTGTAGTAGTTGACAGTTGGATGGAATAGATCTACGCGAATGAATATCGAAGACATAAGAACCTCAGGAAGACCATCAAACAAGCCTATGGATGTAGAAAACTAGTTCTAGCATCCCCTAATACTACTTCAAGTGAGGCTACATCTTGTGCTACATAGGTTGTTGCTAAAAGGGCCAGCAGTTAGGGTTTTGTTGGTTGGTGTGAATAACTCTAGACCTGGGTTATGCCCCCTTAATCCAACAATTTTTATCAACAACTTGGCATGGAGTAGGCGGTTAGAGGGTAAACACCCTCCCATATTTGCATCACATGGAGGTTGGCCATTCAATATTATACGCTGAGAATCGATCTTAAACTGTGAAGAGAACAACTTGTTCTAAAACCTATGGGTTTCCTATTTTATATTTATTATTCAGTGAAGTAAGCTCCACAACTGAATTATTGCATAAATTTCCTCTGGTCATATCCAAGGCATTGTAATCATCTCTTAATTCAATTTTGGTATGTCGCATCAAGTTAATTATTAGTGTTCCCCTTTTTTTTGTACGTAATTGGAGTTTGATAACAGATTTTAAGGGTTACTCAAACCCTTACCATAACTCTGAGGTCACATCCAAGGCTCTGTTGTTATTGAGAATTTTCGGTTAGGGTTACTTAACTTATTTTCTTTGCTTTTGTGTAACTTATTTAATCACTTGAAGGATGGGTTTTCGTTCCTCGAATAGTATGGAGCTTTTCATAAAGAGTGGCCATTCATGCAGGTATGCCAATTTCCTTACTAATCATCATTCTAGTTACTTTATTACATTAAAACTTGGATGAATTTTCCTAACATTTCTCCCTTACTTCCCCAACACTTAATTTTTGGAATTCAATTTAGTGTGAATATTTCCCTCTTTTAGTAGGTTCTGTGATTATCGTTACTAAGTATGTATATGTTAGACTTAGAATATGAGGTGACCAGCATAAAGGTATTTACCCTCGCGATCAAACGGAGCCATGTCACTGATTGCAACAAAAAAAAAGCCCTTACCAAATATGTTTATTTTGATGTTTTTGAAATTATTCATATAATTATCGAATATGATTATTTTGATGCTTTTGAAATTATTCTTTATAATTATCGAATATTTAGGAATGTTTTAACGTGACCCAATTTTATTAAAACATGATCCTGTACTGCATGACACAAGCAATTGAGGGAAAACTACATATAGAATTGTGGAGAACCTAACTCAGTGAAATGCAATGAACAAAAATGAAGAATGGAAGAAAAACTTATCCACAAAATGACGGAAAGACAACTCAGTAAAATGCAGAACCAAGACAGAAAGAATTTATTATTAAAAAACTCATAACAAAATAATTTATTATTATTTTGTTATGAGTTTTTTAATAATAAATTATTTTGTTGTGAATCTGAGTAAGTACACTTGAAAATAAAAAATATTGTTGTTAATTTTATATTTTGAATGATTAAATATAATCCTATTCCTTATCCATTGAATGAGATTTAGTTCTCCGTCAGGTAGATTTAGACTTATCAGTGGTTCTAACAGGACCACTATTCACTATTTTAATCTTGTATAAAATCTTGGAAGCTTCTGTCAATTTTGGAAGCTTCTATCTAATGGGAACCGTCCTAGATAGACCTTGATCGGTTGGTGAAACCCAATTCAAACCCTCTTTGGTGATACCCAGTCCAAACATCCTTCCTCTTCCAATAATTTCAAAAAGCAACGCGAAAATATAAATTTTGACATTATATTCATATTTTTCTAATATAGAATTGAAGGTAGAGCAGGTGACAGAGTCGTGTGGATCTAACATGATGAGGTAACCATGACACCGCGACACAATAACCAGTGATCAGCAATGAATTAATTAATTTAATCATTGAGAAAACCTCCCTGTGAGGGATGACTGAGAAAGGTTGAGAGCGGTGATATAGTGGTCTTGAGGTTGTTCAAGCCCTGCGTCAGCTCGGCTCCTACCAACAAATTGGATCACCTTTCAATTATTTTAGTTTATCCACCTGTTATTAATTTTAGGTTATTCTTTCTAATAAATTTACTCCTTTCTGTGTCTGCTTTTTTTTTCACGTCAAACCCAAACCCAAGCATTGCGTCTTTGAATCTATTCTCGAATAAATCCATCGAAGATTTTGTTCAAGGGAAACTCAAACTCAAGAAGGCTGCCCCTCTTCCTTCTGTGTCTTTATGGTTTAACATGAACCCAAGGCTTAGATCAGAAGCCAACAGCCGAAGTTGCATACCTGCCAAACAAAAATGAATTTTCATTATAGTTTGTTGTGATTGTCCAGCATGAAGTAGAATATTTAACCCGCATGGTAAGTCATCATTACTCGGGCTAGAGGTAACCCGCCTGGTAAGTCATGACTCTAGATAAAGGTGTAACCTGTCTTTCCTTTGACCCTAGTGGTAACATGATCAGTCGCTTCCTCATCAATGGTCATCCTTGATCACTCGCTTCCTCATCAAAGTTTCAGAGTAGATGTTATGACATGAACCTTTTAGTCTTACGCATGCGCCGTCCCAGAATCATATGCAATAATGGGCAACCCCCAGAATTTCATGACTATGAGATAAAACAATCATACAACTTGACAAAGATCTCCTGAAACAATAGGTCACGTGTCAACTCTCAGATAATAGAAGAATCTTTTTCCTTTGTCTTATTATTACATTAACAAGTTGTATTAATTGTACAACGTTCTTTTATTATTAAATTTCCAATGTAACATTTAGTTTTAAATTACGTAGTTTTATTAATTATATGGTAAGATGTTTTTTCTTTCGACGTCCCTTTAATTAAATTTTCAATGGGAAATATATTTACCAAAAATCTATGTTTTGCCCTTAGAATTTTAAAAATAAACATGTATTTGCTCACCATGTGATTCATTATTTTATTTTATATTTTATTTGAAAAATATATATAACATCTAATTGTTGAAAATTTTATTTACTAAATTAAATTTTATTAATAAGGGTATGTTATTGTTGTATTGAAATTTAAAGTTAACAAAGATGCTTTTATTTATTTATTTTTAATATGTAATGGTTAGATTTAATTGTTATTATATTAAATTTATAAATTATACTACTTTACATAATATTGTATTCATGTTTTTCTTAATATTTTTATGTATTAGGGGTTTATGATTATATAATGGATTTTTTTATGAATTATGCATTCAATTATGTTACACTCTGTTAGGAAAGATTTGTATATTAACAATATCATTTTAATGTTGTATGTTGCAGAAAATTTATCAATACCAAAGTTGCTCGTGGGTGGGTAGAAGGCATTATCTACTTTTATGTTTTTTAATGTTGTAATTACAAAAATTATATATATTTTGTTTAGATGGGCCCATCAAAGAATGTACATGAACACAAAGTGTCATTAATAAAATGAGTAGGCCATTTTTTTTTGTTAGAGGGGAATTCACCCCGTCCAAAAGGCTCTTAGGAAGGTTAAATTTTAACCCTCCTTTGAGTTGTGTTCCTTGTGCTCATGGTTTTCATGATCTTTAGTTTACAATATATCCTTTTATGATAATAATAATAATGTATAAACATTTTCCCAACATGTTCCCAACATACACACAAATGGAAAAATCACTTCTATTCACATAAATCATTTAACATTTTTTCAATGTTTTAAACATCTTCCCAACATACACATATCAATGTTTTAAATATCTTCCTACATACACACAAATACTAAAGTCGCTCTTATATTTCACATAAATTACTTAACATTTTTTCAATGTTTTAAACAACTTCCTCACATGCACACAAATGGAAAAACTAATATTTATATTCACATAAATTATATAACATTTATAACCTAAATTTATTTTATTTTTTTTGTTTTCTCTTAATAAGGACTTTGAATTGCCTTTTGATTTTTTATTCTTTATTTATATTTATTTATGAGTAGTTATTAGGATTATATATTTATTTTTCCTCTTTATATATAATTTAATATTTGTTTTATATTTTTTATAAATTTAATTAAATATTAATATATTATTTGGAAATACTTAAATGTTTTTACTATTTATTTGTATAAATTTATTATATTTAAATATTTGTGTATTGGTTTTATTATTTATATATAATAAATAATCTTTTGAATGCTTTTATATATCTATATCTATATATCTATATATATTTGGGTTATAATGTATGCTTTGGATTCTTTATTTTGTATGTATATGAATGTATTATTCTCAAAATATATGAAATGAGAGTGTTTGCATTACTTGTATGCACTTCTTTGGAGTGTTTAATTTTCTATGCTTATGAATGTCTCATTTTGCATGTTTTTGAGTATTCTTTCCATTGCTTATTTGTATGTATATGCGTGTATTGTTTGAGTAAGCCTTGAGTGTTAGAGTGGTGGTTTCATTGTTTGCATGTATATACATTTATTTATCTTGAAGAGTTGCTTGTATTATCTTGAGTGTATTTCAATATTCCTTCATTATTTGCTTTGTGTGTGTATTCTTTGACTATTCTTCTGTATAGATATTGTTTACTTGTATGTGTATGAATGTATACTTTGTTGGATTTGGATGAATACTATTCACTTGTATTCTAGATATGTTTATGAATGTATTCTTTGCTACATTTGTATGTGTATTGTTTACTTGTATTCTTTGTATGTGTATGGATATTGTTTACTTGTATGTGTATGAATGTATTCTTTGTTGTATTTGTATGAGTATTATTCACTTCTATTCTAGATATGTGTATGAATATATTCTTTGATGCATTTGTATGTGCCTTGTTTACTTGCATTCTTTGTATGCATATGGATATTGTTTATGTGTATATAAATATATTCTTCGCTACATTTATATGTCTCTTGTTTACTTGTATTCTCGGTATGTGTATGAATGTATTCTTTGCTACATTCTCATGTGTCTTGTTTACTTGTATTCCTTGTATGTGTGTGAATGTATTCTTCATGCGTATATGAATCTTTTCTTTGATATACTTGTATGTGCCTTGCATAATTGTTTTATTTGTATGTATGTGTTTTGTTTACTTGTATTCATTGTATGTGTAGCAATGTATTCTTCATGTGTGTACGAATGTATTCTTTGCTACACTTGTATGTGCCTTGCATAATTATTTTCTTTGTATGTATGTGTCTTGCTTACTTGTATTCCTTGTATGTGTATGAATGTATTCTACATGTGCGTATGAATCTATTCTTCGCTACACTTGTAAGTGCCTTGCATAATTGTTTGCTTTGTATGTATGTGTCTTGTTTACTTGTATTCCTTGTATGTGTTTTAAAATTTTCTTCATGTGTGTATGAATCTATTCTTTTCTACACTTGTATGTGCCTTGCATAATTGTTTTCTTTGTATGTGTGTGTCTTGTTTACTTGTATTCCTTGTATGTTTATGAATGTATTCTTCATGTGCCTATGAATCTATTCTTTGCTACACTTGTATTCCTTGTATGTCTATGAATGTATTATTCCGTGTATGTGTATGAATGTATTCTTCATGTGTGTATGAATCTATTATTTGCTACACTTGTATTCCTTGTATGTGTGTGGATGTATTATTCCTTGTATGTGTATGAATGTATTCTTCATGTGTGTATGAATCTATTCTTTGCTACACTTTTATGTCTTTGCTACACTTGTATTCCTTGTATGTGTATGAATGTATTCTTCATGTGTGTATGAATATATTCTTTTCTACACTTGTATTCCTCGTATGTATATGAATGTATTATTCATTGTATGTGTATGAATGTATTCTTCATGTGTGTATAAATCTATTCTTTGCTACACTTGTATGTGTGTTTCATAATTGTATTCTTTCTATGTGTATGAATCTACTCTTTATGTGTCTATGAATCTTTCTTTGCTATAT
>APFE030118438.1:17789-40416 GCA_000404065.3 Pinus taeda
ATTCATTTATATGATTATAAATATACTATCATTTTTCCACTGGAAAAATTAGTCATTTTCATTAATATTAGAAAATTACATATAGCAAATGCCATGGCATTACTGTGTAGTTCATACAAAATTCACCTCGCAGGGTGTTGTGTCAGATGGTAGTTACAAAATTATGCTGGATACATACATATGTCTGACTGTTCAAGCCTATTCTCTATTACAAAAATACAATATTAACCATAGTTCAAAAACCAGTTCATTATGTCAAAAATAGTCTCCATTGCTGTCAGTGTTCGGGACTGTTGTCCCTCTGTTCTCTCTGATCTATGTATGGCCTGTGGTAGAAACGGTGCTCCTCTGCTCCATTCTGTTCCACCATTAGCCATTCGCCTTTGGGAAGTAGCGATGCCTCTTTGGATAATTGGTCAGCCGCGCTGTTATGTTCTCTGTAAATATGTACACAAGAGAAATGATTAAATGCTGCTTTGCGAGTGAGAGCATCATGAAGTATATTGCTGAGAGTGTGCGTATGACATGCAGTAACATTATTGATCTAGTTATTGACCACCATTGAGTCCCCAAATATATTAATATCAGTAAGATGATGCGATAAAGCAAAATGTAATAGATTTCGGATGGCCGAAAGTTCTGCATAATTATTGGATCCATTTCCTAATCCCATTTTAGCAATATAGCAGTGATGTTCATTAATATGCAGTACGAAACCCCCTCCACACCTAGTTTGGTTTGCTGCCTCGTCGAAAAAAGCCCACGGGATGGCTCTGTCGATGTTGGGCATGGGTTGGATGTTCCTGCGCCGGGTAGGGGGTGGGTCGGGAAGCTCATGATATGCAGCGATAATAGAGGCTTCTACCCGGTTCCAAACTACCGGTTGTTCATCTAAGATAGTACGATTCCGTGCAAGCCAGGTGTACCACGATGCCACGATGGGGAGATTTAACAGTTTTGAGCCCAGGTGACTGCGCGTCCAAGCCTCCCAGGTGCCTGATAGATCGTTCCCAGTCCAATTCTCAGCAATGCCCAATTGATTGCGAATGTTGGTCCAAAGGGTGTGTATGGTAGGGCAGAACATAAATATATGATATGTATTTTCAGATGCAGCCTTACAGAAAATGCACCAGGATGGAACGTAGATGGATCTTCGAGTAAGATAGTCACCTGTTTGGCAACCAGCCAGACACAATCAACTATCCTTTGACATGTGGGATTCCGATTGAAACTCAGGTATTTGAGCCCTCTATCTAGTGGGTGGACAGCGTAGGTGAAGGCCTGAAGGGCCGTCTGGGACTCCTGAGCAGAAGTACGGGCACAAGTGATGGTGGATTTCATTTGATTTGGCATCATCCCCGTGGCAGCTGAAAATAGTTGTAGGATCTTTGAAAAGGTCCTAGAGTCTCGTATATTGCCGTCCAGAAGAATAAGAACATCGTCCACAAAGAGCAGGTGTGTAAGGTAGCAGAGGTCGGATATGCAAAGGCCTCCAATATCTCCATCCCGCTTTGCAGATTCCATGAGATGGCTGAGACCTTCCATGACCAAGAGGAAGAGCAGGGGAGATATGGGCACCCTTGTCTCAAGCCCCTTTCAGAGTGGAAAAATGGTGTGGTCGAGCCATTGATAAGTATACTGAAAGAGGGGGAGGTTATACATGCCATGATCCAAGTGATGTAGGCATGGGGAAAGCCTAGGTGGATGAGGATCATTTTAATATAGAGCCAGCTGACTCGGCCGAAGGCTTTTGAGAGGTCAATTTTGAGGAGAATGGCTTTCAGATTCTTTGACCATATGGAATGTGAAGGTTCTTGGGTGAGTCCGATGGCCTCGTGGATCTGTCTGGATTCTAGGAAAGCAAATTGCTGAGGAGCAATGGATCGAGAGAGGATAGGTCTAAGACGGTTTGCAATGGTCTTAGAGATGATTTTATAGAGGCAATTACACAAGGATATGGGCCTGTAATCATCAAAGGACACCGGGGAATCAGATTTAGGTATGAGAGCTATGAAAGTAGAGTTGATGGCATGAAATATAGAACCCGTAGTCCTGCTTTCCTCAACCACCCTTAGCAGATCCTGTCCGAGAACCTCAAATAATGCTAAGTAGAATTCAATGGTCCATCCATCCGGCCCAGGGATTTTGTCTTTTTTGAACCACTTCAACACTCCTTCCAGCTCCTCTGCCGTGACCGGGCTAATGAGCGATTCAATGTCTTCTTCCTCTACAAATCGCGGGAAATGGTTTGTCACATTGATGATGTCAAGAAGGTTGGCTTCCCGGGGGCACTTGTATAGATTCCTGAAATGAGTGATACGTAGGTGAGCGAGCTTGTTGAAGTTATCAGCGAGGTCTCCATCCGGGGTGGGGATTTTCCAAATAGTATTAGATACTTTCCTGCACTTAGCAAAGTTATGAAAAAACTTTGAGTTGTCATCCCCAGCTTGTATCCATAAAGCCCGACTTCTTAACCTGATGGATTACTCTCTCTCTCTTTGAGGATCTTGGTTTTTTTATTCTCCAACTCAATTAGCCTGCATTTGTCCTCAGCTGAAAGGAAACCCAATCCTCTGTCGTCGGTGAGAGAGGTTAAGTCAGCCTCAATTTGAATGAGCTGTGCAGAATCACAAATCTATTTCTCCTTTGCCCATTTTATAGATATGTGTTTAATCTCAGAGAGATTCCTACAGAAACCTTTTGCTAGGGACTCTGTGTCATTGATAGGATGGGACGTCCAGTAGTCCACTATCAACTTGACATATGCTGGATCCTTAAGCCAAGTGGGATTAAATTTCAAGGGTGCCTTAGGCTTTTTGAAGGGACCTTGAATCTCCAGATATATAGGATTGTGATCGGATAGTCCTCCCGAGCCAACCCACTACGTGAAGAGATGTAAGCGCTGTTGTAGATTCCCCTTCATAAGAAATCTGTCGAGTCTGCGAGCAAGGGCAGCATCCCCAACCCGTCTGTTCCTCCATGTCGGAAGATGGCGCTGCATAGTAATGTCTAGAAAATTTGATTTCTCAAGCAGATTGGTCATGTAATCAGTAATGGGGTCGAATTGAGCATCCAAACCCCATGACTCCCTGAACCCCAGTGAGAAATTTAGGTCTCCTCCAATGATAACCCGGTCTTCATTCATCATGGGGAGATGTAATAGGTGCTGCCAAAACGATTCTCTTTGGGAGCAGGGTGCATATACATTGACAACTCTGAGAGTCATGCCTAAATTAGCAGAGAAGATGTCCAATCCTAAGAACCCCAGTCCCCCGGAGGCCGAGTCCATCTTTATGGAGCGGGGGTTAGAACCAATAGCCAGACCCCCAGATCGTCCCACAGCATCAATGGCATGGAAGCACCAGGCGGGGACCAATGTCTGCATGGCTCGCGTTAACTGGTCTGCTGAGCAGAGTGTCTCTTGCAGCATAATGATGTCGATAGGGTCAGATTCAATAAGCTGCTTCAAGGCTAGTTTCTTGGAGGAACTAGCCAGTCCTCTACAGTTAAAGGATAAACACTTCATGGGGGAACACCTCTTGGGGTGTGTCCTGCTCTAAGGACCCCGTCGATGGTCGATTGCCGGCCAGAGATCACCTCTGCCCTAGCTCTTTTAATGGCCTTTTGAGAGATGGGATTTCCGCCCCCTAGAATTCAAGGATGTCCCCTCAGGCATAAAAATGCCCAATCCCGAGGGGCAGTTTGAAGGCATTTTTGCCTTATTCCTAGATCGGAGGAAATATGGATGAGGAGGTGATGATCCCTGTGGGAGCAGGGAGGATCGAACCGCGGGGGGGGATGTGGACATGATGGATTCAGTGTTGCAAATGAGAGGGGGAGATGAGATAGTGCAATGAACCATGGATATCTGAGGGGAGGATCCAATAACATGATTAACATCAACATCAACAGAAGAGAGTAAAGATGGGTTAAGAGAACCCGAATTCATACCCGCTTCCGCTGCCGAGCGTGCCCTTGTTTTTGGAGGCAAGGATCGGCGCAATCCCGGATCATCCATGGGAGTTGTAGCCGAAGGGGTCTGGCTCGCAGAGGGGGGGCGGGAGACGATGGGGGATGCCGTCCTGGTGGATGCCGGGGTGGCCCTCGGAGCATCGTCTGATTTCTTGTTGAGTGGGCATTCCTTCGCAAGGTGCCCCACTTTGTGGCATCGTCTGTAACGAAAGGGAACTCCTTTGTAGTCCAGCGGTTGCACCCTTATACACCTCCCCCACTGTAGCGTGATTTGTTCCTCAAGTCCGTCGCGGGTATCCAGATGGACCAGAATCCGTGCAAGCGTTCGATTCCCAGATTCCACATATGTGCGGTCATAGTCTAGATATGTCCCCAGGGAATTTCCTACCCTAATAAATACCTCTTCTGCCCAGAATGGTATTGGTAGTCCTGGTAATCGAACCCAGATTGGTCCAGCACCAAGTTGTTCCCGTTCAGGATCGAAGAGAGGGTTCCAGCGCTTTAGAAGGACCAGAGCCATTTCAATATGCCAATATCGGCCCAGAAAAAGATCAGTTTGACATTCCTTAGAAAATTTGAGGGAGAACCAACCCCTGGGGAGGACATGAACCGCTGGTAGATCAAAGAGAACACCCCCCCAGATCTCCTATACCCATTGCTTGAGTCTCTGCGCCGTATAAGTCCTTCCCCTTACGTGCCCTACCAACACAGTGTTCGCGATGTCCATGAATTCCCCGAGAGGCCTTGATTCGTCGAATTTGATGGCGATGTCCCGAGCTGTAGATCTAAAACACTTTGTTTTCTTTTGACCAGTGTGGGGGGCCGATGGATGGTCAACCAGGGGATTTGTAATGCCCTCCCGGGATGGGGGGTCAGCAGGGCGATTAGCAACAGCTGGTGTCTCGAAACATCTGGATTGACGGGCACTTGGAACGGAGGGACGGGATGCAGGGGGAATGGGTGGCGGGGGCAGGGGCTCCGAAAAGAGGGGAGGGCCCTGTGGATCAAAGGAGGGTGAGGGCGGGGTATGTGAAGCCAGGAACTGCAAGGTGCCTAGCGAGAGAGGGGGGACTTCGAACGGCGGCGTTTCGGTAGGGTATGAGCCTGCAGATGAAGGAAAGGTTAGATAAAATTCAGGCGGAACGGAGAGCGATTGCTGAGGGGGTACCGGAACAGTCGAAGATGAAGGACCGAAACGAGAGATAGACGCGAAACTAGGGATGTTGAAAATAGTTTTGTCCGGTGAGGGATCCTCTGAATAATCCACCGCTTCTAGCTCCAAGTCAGCCATAACTGTCGGCGACTGAAAACGACTGGTGGAGAAACCGATGGGGTTGCTGCAGCTGTGGAGAGCCTGGGCTGTGACCACGACGGTCGTAACCTAATCTGTCAAAACCCTAGCCACGTCGGACTGCAGTGGATGTGCGAAAAACCCTAACCGAAACCTTTTCGCATGGGCTCCATCAGAGCTCTGTCGTCCTCCAAACCTTTTCCAATTTTTACCTTATGAAATGCAACTATTTTAGTAGTCATTCATCAGAACAATATTTGAAATACATTTGAACATATCAAACATAGAGATTGATCTAACTTCACAAAGACACCAAGAAACATACTTGGAATTAGTCCTATCGACAGACTTGGCATTAGTTCTATCTAAATATACTATCATTATTTATATAGATAAATATATTATTTAGAATATTAACTTGTAAATACATTACTTTAAATATTTGTGAAAATATTATTATTATTGTTTTCTATTTTAATTTCTTTTTTAATCAATTTTTTATTATTTTATTTTTTACTTTTGATTTTTTTCCTACCAAAATTTTAAAGATGCATAATATTAATTTATCATTTTTAAAATGAAAAATAATATACATTTTAAAATAACATTCATAAGTACATAATATTAGCTTTCCAAGTACATCCCAATTAATGATTATCATGTTATCAAATATTACGAAAACCACGAGACTCGAGGCTCAAATCCCTTATAAAAGATGAAACAAGTCATTCATAATGACATCAATTTGTAATAACCATATCAATTAATTATTTAATATTAAAGGAAATGCAATAGATAAATTTTATTAATTTTATTTAAAAATTCCTTAATTTTAATAATTTATAATTTTTTCCATAATATTAAAATTTAATAAATGTGGAAAAAATATTAATTGTAAGATTTTGTTAGTGATAATTATTGTTTTAAAAATAATAAATAAAATAAATACTTCTCAATTTTCATAATATACTAATTAAGTTAAAATAAATGTAATTGTTAGCATCATAATATCTATACTGAATCTTCATCACATATATGAAATGATGTTAATTCTAAAATTCGTAATAAGCATAATAAATGTGATGTGTGTGAAAATGTCACCTTCTGAGTTAATATGTGTAAAGTTTGTGGGTATGTGTCTGTTTGTGTGCACCCTCCGTTTGTTGTATGAACGTATGCATGTATGCATGTGAGTAATTGTGCCTCCTTGACAATGGATTGTGTGGATGCGCGTCAATGGTTAGTCCCATGTCAATGATGGACCATTTTTGAGGTCATATAAGCTCTCACCTTCACATGGTTGACCCTGTTAGTAGAGATTTTACATCTCCAAACCAAGAGGAGCTTTTTATATAATATTTTTTAATTAATTTTGGGGTCATATAAGCTCTCACCTTCACGTGGTTCACTGTATTAACATAGGTTTTACATCTCCAAACCAAGAGGAGATTTCTATATAATGCTTTTTAATTAATTTAAAATGAATTTACTTTATAACATTAATTTTTTTAAATAATATTAAAATATTTATTTATTATTTTAAAAACATTTAAATCTACAACCTTACTATAAAATAAATATTCATTCATATATACATATATATATTACAACATTTTGCAAACTATATTAATATAGTAGAGATGTGGTAATCTCCAAATAAAAAAATAAACATTTTTTTAAATTAAAATAAAATTAAATGAAAAGATTAATGTAATGCAAACATTTTAAAAGTTAAAATAACATAAAATAAAAAATGAAAACAAAAATAGCAAAATAAAATTGAAATAAAAATAAAAAAACGACCCATGGTATTGTAAACCCATGGTATCCATGTGGAACATAACATAGTTAAATGGTGAAATCAAATTAGCCTAGATAATGTAATGTAAACATTTTAAAAGTTAAAATAAAATAAAAATGAAATTAAAAATAAAAAACTACTCGTGGCATTGAAAACCCATGGTATTCATGTGGAACATAGCCTATTTAAAGGGTGAAATCAAACTAGCCTAGATCCATTTTAACTCATGACCTAACTCGCCAACTACTACAAAGCATACTACAAAGCATCCACAGAGATCAAATATCCTCTCAAAAAAGTTAACATCTCAAGAGATTTGATCTCTCTTGGTGCTTGGCAAATCTAGTTTTAAGATAAAATCTAGATAAGTTATATTAGTTTCATACCCAGTACAAATTTTAGTAGAGATTTCAATGCTTTCTAATTTATTTAAAACATAGCATTAACTTCAAAACATTAAAACGATATTTCTAAGCATATTTAAATATTATTTTTATTATTTAAAGACTTATAAATATAACCAACTTAATAAAATTCATATATCTATATATATATATATATATATAAATATATAAATAAAAATTTAAAAAATATATAACTTTTTAATATATCTGTAAAGTTTACTATTTAAAAAATAAACTAATCAAACTATGGTTTAATATTATTATTTTTAATTATTAATATAATATAAAATGGAAATAATTATTTTCTTTATTACACTAAAATTCAAAATTAAATTAAAAAAAACGTTTAAAATTAAATTATAAATATTATTTAAATATAAAATAAAATAAATATATATTTACACTTGAATTAAGAATGAGAAATATAATTTTTTTATCAATAATATATTATTATATTTATCATTCGCATTTAATTATTAAATAATAATAATAAAATAAAATAAATTATTTTGTTATTTATTTGATTAAAATCCAAAATATATAAAATTAAATTAAGGAATATTTAAAATTAAATTATTAAATATTATTTTAAATTAAAAATAAAATAAATATATATTTTGATAATGATGGTGGTGGTTAACATTCACTGAAACCAAATTGGTCTATCGGACCTATAATTTTCTTAGTTCTTAATTGTCTCGCTTCTCGTATTTCTTGGCAAGATTGGTGTTGTAGCTCTCTTTTTTTTCTCTATGGTCTTCCAACTTCCTTTATCTTGCATCTCCTTCATCTCTTCTGGTTCTTTGGACATTGGTGTCTTAGCTTTGCGATTTGTTGTGTTCATCCTTTTGAAGATAATCAGAGAAGAAGTTTGGTTTGGGAGATCTACTTTACTGTTAACTGAAGGTTTATTTTGTGCGGTATTCAAATCCTCATAACTGTTGATGCTTGAGGGATTGTCAAGTTCACTTTTTTGTTGTTGGGCGGGGCTTCCCCCTTGCTTGTCTTAAGAATTGTTTCTTTCTTGCCTCGTTTCTTATGATTCAAAGTTTTCTAGAGAGTATTCTTCCTTGATGATAGTGTAATGTTCTTTTTGTGCTCCTTCCCACCATGTAGATCTGCGGTGATTCTTTCTAGCATAATTTTTCTTAGAGGCTTTTAGGCAATTTTTGGCTAGATGTCCTGTCTCAAAGAAGGATCGACATCTGAAGAGGACACTTTCATAATCGAGTTTCTAGTTCCACACATGGTCTTTACTTGTTAGATTTGTTTCAGCTAGGAATCTGGTGCTGAAGTCCACTTCCACAAGGACCCTAGCAGGCACCCGATCTAAAAGACGTTAGGACTCTAGTTTTGATCTTAAATAGATCCTGACTTTATCGACACAGGGCAGTAAATGCTTCTATCAGCCTGCTGGACCTTTCATATCATCTTGCGAAGAGAGAGAACACGAGTCCTCCTTGGATTTTCCCCAACCTCTATCTATTCAGGCTGCCAAAGAATTGCAATCCTTTAACTGACTCAATAGCACAAAGAATTGATAATTGATGCACCCATTAGCTTCAATACCAAGTAAGAGATTGTGTGCCTGAATGTGGCAAAACACTATAATCACTGCAGCCGATAGACGCAGAGGAGCCGTTATACGCAGAGGAACCTCAATTAAGAATTAGAAACATGATCATAAATATCAATAATATATTATTATATTTATCATTCGCATTTAATTATTAAATAATAATAATAAAATAAAATAAATTATTTTGTTATTTATTTGATTAAAATCCAAAATATATAAAATTAAATTAAGGAATATTTAAAATTAAATTATTAAATATTATTTTAAATTAAAAATAAAATAAATATATATTTTATCTTGATGATTAACCTCAATTAAGAGTTAGAAATGTAATCTTCAAAATATGGATGGGATGAATCCAGAAAAATTATTACAAGCTAATAATCCCATAAATCTTAAATATGAAAATATATATTTGTCTTGAGAAGTGCTCTCTAACTTATATGGTAAAGATGTTGTAACCTCTAGATAAAATAAAAAAATATTTTGTTTTTATATAAAATAAAATTAAATGAAAATATTAATGTAATGTAAACATTTTAACCAAGTCAACGTAAAATAATAAAATGAAGTAAAAATAATAAAATAAAAATAGAAATTTTCTCATGGCATTGAAAACCCATGGTATTCATGTGAACCATATCTTGTTTAAAGGGTGAAATTAAACTAGACTAGATCCATTCTAACTTTGGAACTACAAAGCATCCAAAGAGATCAAATCTCTTTTCAATCTAAAAGAGGTTTCCATCTCTTTTGAATTTAGAAGCTCTCAAGAATGTTAAGCAGCTGTGCACAATGATGGGCCACACAAGCTACTATAGGAAATTTATCAAATCTTATGCCCAGATAACTGTGCCGATGGAGAAACTATTAAAGAAGGATGTGACTTTTTGTTGGGATGAGGAATGTCAACGGAGTCGTGATGTGTTAAAGGACAAGACGGTGACTGTGCCCATCTTAGTATTCTTGGATTGGAAGAAAGAGTTCCATGTGCATGTCAATGACTCATTTGTTGCGGTGGGTGCGGTATTGACCCAGCCTAGAAAAGGTGAGATTGATTATCCAATCGCCTTTACAAGTAGGAAATTATGAAAAGATGAAAAGAATTATTCCACTGCAGAGCATGAAGGGTTGTCCATGGTCTACACACTGCAAAAGTTCCAGCGTTATTTGTTGGGTGCACAGTTCAAAACATACATAGATCACTCCGCTCTCAAGTACCTAGTCAGCAAGCATGTGTTGGGGGGGAGGTAATCTATAGGTGGTTGTTGTTGTTCCAAGAGTATGAATTTGAAGTAATAGTGAAGCGTAAATGGTTCAACATAGGACCAAATCACCTAAGACAAATTGAGACAATTGAAGAACCAACCAATTTGGAAGAAGGATTGTTAGATGTGCAACTCTTTATTGTGCACATTGCGGATGACCACTTTGTTGATATCATTCAGTTTTTAACCATGGGTATAGCCCCGAAAAGCTATTGTACTCAATAAAAAAATGAATTAGTGGTTTGTGTAATAGATTTTTCTATTATAGCGGGACATTTGTATAAGATGGGAACAGATGAAATATTACACCGCTATGTTCCAGAGTTCGAGCACGCTAGTATCCTCTCTGAGGCACATGAAGGAGTGGCAAGATGACACTATGTAGGTACAACGACTGTGCAAAAGATTTGACGTGCAGGGTTATGGTTGCCAACAATGCATAAAGATTCCAAGGCATTTTGTAGAGTATGTGATGCGTGTCAAAGGATGGGAAAGCCTTCGTAAAGA
This sequence comes from Pinus taeda, assembly GCA_000404065.3. Lineage (NCBI taxonomy): Eukaryota > Viridiplantae > Streptophyta > Pinopsida > Pinales > Pinaceae > Pinus > Pinus taeda. The sequence goes on from APFE030118438.1 coordinate 28,612, forward strand.
GATGAATTTCCCTTAAACCGTAAAGATTCATTACAACTATTTGACAAATTAGAAATTGACTTTATAGGTCCAATACAACCACTGGGAAGGAAGATAGGCACATGATACATCATTATTGTGACATAGTACTTAACTAAATGTGTAGAAGCGCATCAAGTGAAGGATTTTACTACTGTTATAGTTGTAAAGTTCCTGTTTGAATATGCCTTAACATGGTTTGGGTGCCCTAAGATATTGATGAGTGATAGGGGTACGCATTCCTGAATTTAACAATCAACACGATACTCAAGGAATTTCAAGTTTACCATCAAAAGAGTATGCCATATCATGCCCAAGCCAATGGTACAGTGGAATCATTCAATAAGAATTTGGAGAATACGTTAATGAAGGTTTGTAATGTCAACAGAAATGATTGGGATATACACATCCCAGTGGTTCTATGGACATATAGGACGACGTGCAAGAAGTTGATAGGAGAAACTCCATTTAGGTTGGTCTATGGGATCAAGACGATGATTCCCATGGAATATATTGTGCCAAGCTTATGCATTGAGGCTTTGATAGAGCTAGCGGATAGCGATACCTTGGAGGAATAGCTCACGTAGTTGATGGAGTTGGAACAAGACTTGTTTCTTGTAGGATTTCACCAACAGGTGAAAAAGGAATATGAGAAGGCCTGGCATTATAAGAATATTAAGTTGCAAACTTTCAAGATGAACGATTTGGTTCCGCTATGATTGTAAATTCACAAAGTTTCTGGGCAAATTCCAAATGCATTGGTTAGGCCCGTATGTTATTAAGGAAATCACTGATGGTGCGTAGTCCAGATCGTGAAGCTAAATGGTAAATTGTTCCCTGGAAGGGTGAATGGAAATTGGTTGAAGTTGCACACAGGGGATCCTACCCCTACGCAATGACTACACAGTAGCATGATAGTCTTAGTGCTCAGGATGCTGCAAGGGAGAGTGGGACTATAAAAAATGTTGCCTAAAGAAAAGGAAAACACAATAAGGAGGATGCACGAGGAAAGCAAGCAATGTGCGAAGAGGAGGTGCACCAGAGGGGTTGTGCCATGGAGGATGGTGTCATGCAGATGGGTCTAAAAGTAGTCGTTGAAGTCACTGTTCATGATTTGATAGTGAAAATCCTATTAGGAGGAGCGGGTAGGTGATATTTATGGCGAAAATATTTGGATATCTACTGCCAAAGATTCATTTATGATCAGAAAATGGAGGGAATGGTCGGATTTGAATTCGAAATCACCTATAATTCTCGCATGTCAATCTATTGCAGAACACTTTGCCTTATGAAAATTGTGTATAAGCCTTCTTGTTTTCACTCTATGAATCTGCAGTTTTGGGATGATTTAGTTGCAAGCTTGATATTTATGATATTGCCTGAGTGGAACTAGAACATTATCGTTGAAGGGATGTCCATTGAACCTGTAAGTTCTGAAGTCATTGTCTATCAAGCAGAAGCCCCTGAAGTTGCATCAATGGAAGCTACACCATATGTGCCTACGATACTGCGGTCACCTAGGCTAAAGCAATCTGCTACTAGGGAGAACTAGAAGAAACCACAACCTATACCAGTGAGCCAATCATCGAGGAAGAACCCCACAGAGGTTTGACAGAAAGGGAGGATGGACAAGGCAAAGAAACTATATGAACTCGTGGATTTAGAAGCAAAAAAACTCCACAATGGAGTTGAGGAATTAGCCGTTAATGAGGGTGAGCCTATCGCTAGGCTCCCGGCATATATCTCTCTACAAAAAGGGAAAGCGAAGGTACCCAAGGACCCAGATTCAGGCAAGTTCACAATATGTATGTCGCTACTGCCGGAATAAGTGGTATTTGAAGGCGCTCTCTTAGCGCATATCCCTGTGTTAACATTGGAGGATTTGGATGTCGTCGATCATGAGAAACTTCCACATTTGGCCACCAATAAGTACATGACCAAGATTTACTATGAAGAGACTAGGGTCACTAAGCGGGAACCAATTAAATGGGTAAAAGGGGTCGAGTAGGCGAAATTGCTACATATGCTGTGTGTGTCACACTTTGATAGGTTGATTATAAATACCATCTGTGTGCACCAATTTCTCGTGCTGGTGCATGATGGGTGTTTGTGGTTAGGCAAACCCATCCCCATAAAAGACATGTTGATCCATAGAATTATGAAATTTCCCTATAAATGGGTGGATGCAATGAAGGAGTTTAGAGGAAAAAGAAAGGAGAAGTAGCTTTCAGATAAAATGAAAACTGAGTTTGGGTTGGTCAAGAAGTCACACATATACTGTATTTGCTCTATCAAAGACCAAGCAGTGTAGTTTTCAGCTCAGAGTTTTGCTAGGAAGGTCATGAGAAAATGTCGTATGGATGAGGTTCCAACGCCAATAACTTCATTGGCTAGACAGTCCACAAAAGGGGTGTAGTACAACTAGGCGTACTATCTCTGTAAGGAATTCTTCGCAAATTTATGTGAAGCACAGAATGAAAGTAAGGCATTTCACTATGCCTGGTTGTTGATGCTGATTTTGCTCATTCCATGGCGACTACCAGATACTGGTTGAGATGGACTTCCACACAGTAATTATTCAGAGGCCAAGGTTGTCTCCAACCTTGTTTGAGTAGTTGTAGGTCTTCTTGGAATTTAAGGCTGATTTTCATAATGTATCCATCCACATGAGGTGGGACCCTAAGAAGATATGGCACAAATTGTCATACCTAGTTATGGAGTCCGATGTACAGGAGATTGTGGGGACATGGCTAGAAGAGTGGCGAAAACCCACATATCTTAGTGTAAGTATGAGAAAAGGCAAAGAAATCTCTTTCGCATAGACAATAGCTACACAGAAACAGAAAGAAGATGCACAAGTAGTAGCGGGGGAGTTGGCAGATCAGAAGAAGAAAGAAGTTGCTGCTAAAGTAGTTGCTGCTAAGGTGGCTATCGATAAAGTGCGTGTTGCAAAAGAGGACATAGTAGAATTTGAAACATCAACTTCACAACGTACTGAAGAGTAGGAACAATCTGAGAAGGAAAGAGGTAGGGATGACAAGAAGAGCACTCCTTTCAAATTAAAGAAGCGGGCCAAGAAGACGACTTCTGGACCTAGGAAGAAGCAAAAATAAGAAAATCACGCACACGTGGACACAATGGTCCTCATTGAGGGGGACTTGGGTGAGATCACGGATAAGGTCCACAACACAATGACGAAGCTGTTGACTCAATTTGAGTAGAAGTACATGCAGATGTTAGGTACCGTCCAGAAGGATTTGCATGAGTTGCAGATTCAAACGGGCATAATTCATCTGAGCATGGGACAAGCGAGTAGGGTTCAAGTGATCCTATAGCAAGCAATCACAAGTGTAATGGAAACAGAACGAAATTTGGATCTCATAGTCATTCCCTTTCCAGAAGGGACATTACGCACAAATTTAGAGGAAGATAACGCTCCGTTGAGAAAGATCAAGGGCATGGGCATGAATTTAGTCACACTACCCCTTGAAACCCTTCACGTGCTTCATCAGGGGGTCCTCACACTATTGTTAATCAATGAAGTCAAAATGAACAATGAGAAGATATTTACGGAAAAAGGCTTGGACTCTTAAGGAAAAAGAAGATCTAGTAGTACAAATCCCAAGCCTAGAAGTAGCAATTGCAGAATTGTGTAATTCAGTACTAGAGCTACACATTCCAAAGGATGTGGAAACTTCAAAAAAACATTAGGAAACTAGTCGCCATAGTGCGAAAATCTAAGGATGAGATAGGCTGAGTTACTTTTGATTTCCAGATGAAGATCTCATAACTACAATTGAAACTACAGTCAACTACTCCATGAGAGGTCAAGGAGTAGCATTGCGTAGCCATTAGAGAACACGTGACTACTTTGGAGAATGCAGTATCGTGCTACAATGGCCTTTTTGAAAATGTAATGGAACTATGGACTATGTTGCAGGAGGACTGAAACCTGCAATGAATGCGTACAAAGATTAGAGAGGCACAACAATGGGTTGATGAGATCAGGGAAATTGTGTGTACTTTGGTACCAATCCAATGCTTCATGTGCTTGTAAGAAATGAAGCCGCTATAAGCACAGCTTGAGGGGCTGCAACACAAAGAAGCAGTTTTGAAGGCTCAGATTCAGCCTTGTAAATAGGAAGCAATTCATATTACTCTGGCCATCCAGGAAAAGCTGAAGGCTTTAGAGCAGACATAAAGGACCATTCACCTAGTGATGTAGGGACCAACTACAGAGAAGCTGGTCAAAGAAGTGCAACGGGTCGCATTACAGAGCACAACATACCTTGAAGTATTGAAGTTGGAGTTCAGTGACCTCCGTAATAAATTGGATAATCTAGCTGAGTGACTCGAGGATGAGTTACCATATTTTTGTTGGGGGCTTGTTGGGATGCGGTCCCTGGGTTAATTTTTGTCAATAAAGTGAATTTCTATAATATTTTTGTTAAATAATGTAAATTCTCCACAAAATGTGGAAGTGGAGTGCAAAACTAGGTAATAATAAAAGGGGAATTAGTCCCTTGTATGGGTAGGTGATAGGATGGTTTTTGAAAGCCGCCCATGGTTCACAGACCATGGTATTGTAATGAAAAGGCTATATATAGTTGATTCGAGGCAAGTCTAAGGGGACAACATTTGGAGAAGAATTATTGTAAGGGAAAAGGTGCTAAGGCAGGAAAGGTCATTTTCATGTACTCAGGCAAAAGGGGAAGACTCCTGCAGCTGAGTGCATGAAGACCTTGGTAAGTCCGCAGTTGAGTGCACGGGCCTCTGTAGCTCGGTGCGCAGGGATAAGAAGTTTTTATCTGAATGTTCACATCTTGATAAAAGACTGTTTTGAGCTGAATAAATGCATTTATGCCTTGTTTATAAACTTTTGTTTAAGTTTATGTATCTTCGTTCTGTGGTCTGTTTATGTGAATTGATGCTTAATTTATACAAGAAAGAGATAGATTTGTAATGTTTATGCATAATCTATATAATTAACCACCTTCGTGGAGATTGGGAAAATTTTAGATAGATCTATTGTAGTTAACTGTTTGGAAAGGATAGATCTACACAAAGGCAGATCTAGGCCATAAAAGTTTCACAATATATAGTTTTTTGCATGAAAGCAGTGAGTCTGTATCTTTTCTGCTTGTTAAGTACAATCTACTACCTTAGTGACGATCTAAAGGTCATTTCGATAGAGTTGTAGTAGTTGACAGTTGGATGGAATAGATCTACGCGAATGAATATCTAAGCCATAAGAACCTCAGGAAGACCATCAAACAAGCCTATGGATGTAGAAAACTAGTTCTAGCATCCCCTAATACTACTTCAAGTGAGGCTACATATTGTGCTACATATGTTGTTGCTGAAAAGGCCAGCAGTTAGGGTTTTGTTGGTTGGTGCGAATAACTCTAAACCTGGGTTATGCCCCCTTAATCCAACAATTTTTATCAACAACTTGGCATGGAGTAGGCGGTTAGAGGGTAAACACCCTCCCATATTGGCATCACATGGAGGTTGGCCATTCAATATTATACGCTGAGAATCGATCTTAAAATGTGAAGAGAACAACTTGTTCTAAAACCTATGGGTTTCCTATTTTAGATTTATTATTCAGTGAAGTAAGCTCCACAACTGAATTATTGCATAAATTTCCTCTGGTCATATGCAAGGCATTGTAATCATCTCTTAATTCAATTTTGGTATGTCGCATCAAGTTAATTATTAGTCTTCCCCTTTTTTTTGACGTAATTGGAGTTTGATAACAGATTTTGAGGGTTACTCAAACCCTTACCATAACTCTGAGGTCACATCCAAGGCTCTGTTGTTATTGAGAATTTTCGGTTAGGGTTACTTAAATTATTTTCTTTGCTTTTGTGTAACTTATTTAATCACTTGAAGGATGGGTTTTCGTTCTTCGAATAGTATGGAGGTTTTCATAAAGAGTGGCCATTCATGCAGGTATGCCACTTTCCTTACTAATCATCATTCTAGTTACTTTATTACATTAAAACTTGGATGAATTTTCCTAACATTTCTCCCTTGCTTCCCCAACACCTAATTTTTGGAATTCGATTTAGTGTGAATATTTCCCTCTTTTAGTAGGTTCTGTTGGGCTAGGGTTTGACCACGTTGGATCTCACACCCTACCATAACGCAAGGGAAAAATCCTCTTCCAACTTGTATAATTTCAGAGTCTTCTGGAGTCATCACTATCGACTCACAATGCCAGGTTACTTGTTAGATGGTTTTTGAAGGTAAGATTTGACCTTGGTTTTATAATAACACAATTCTTATACTCATGTGCCCATTATGATGAGGTTAATCACTTACAAGTGGAGGTGTTAAAGGCCTTTTTCCCTAAGCTAATTTCAGTGGTACAATCTTTCGCTTTTTCTCTGGTAATTTTTCCACTTCTCCCGGTTATATAATTTTCATAGATTTGTTAGGAAATATACAAAAGAGTATTCTCTATGATAAAATAGTTTAAATATTCATTGGTATAGATTCATTGGAACCTGAAATCTATCAAGTGTGGAACGAGATTAAATCCCTTATGTGCTAATTTTTTTTAGAGGTTAGTTTATAATATTTGATTCTTTAAATTGCATCCTTTTTAATGTATAAATCTAATAAATGCCTTGAAAATCTGGTTGAGCACTTGGATTATGTAGAGTGCACAATTCCAACAAATTTTTACTACAGTTCAAATGACTAAACAATATACCCCCAAAGGAGCCAACATGTAGAATAATAAGACTTATTAAAATGTTTTAACCATTTTTTATTTGATATATTTGATTTAAAACTCAATTTGATTTATTTATTTATTATTAATAGTTTTTAAATGCCACATTAGTTTTATATTAAGAATGGAACAAACTACACATGTCTCTTTTATTATTCTTATTAAGAAATAACTAGTTTTTTCTTTATACATTTAAATAATTTACCTAAACCTTATATTGAAATATCTTTGTGAAATATAATAATTATATATCTTCCACACTCAATGAAATATTTTTACCACCTCTTTTGAGCTATAATGTCAATAATAAATCAAATAGAGCTAGCTTAATGAGAATAAGATTATTAATATTTTTTTAATTATAATTAACTAAATAAATATATTCACTTTTATTTTTAATTATAGGTAGCATTTTTTTATTTAAAAAATATTTTATTTTCTGTCTAAAAAGTAATGTGTTGATATGCATAATATGTTTCTCAGCGTAATATTATTATTTTTTAATTTCAATTACTTTTATGCTTTTCAAATTTGATAGAGTTATATTATTTCACATGAACATCGAAATAATATAGAGCTATATTATTTCAAGTAAAAGTTTAACATTAAACACATTACACATCTATCTTACTAACACTCAAATATAAAAAAATTTGATAAATTTTTTAAAATAACTATTAACATAGTAATAATAATTAAATTAATAAATAATACTAATGTTATTTTTAAATATGACTTTTCCATAAATGTAAACTAATCATTCTTTAAATTTAAATTTTAAATTTTATAAATTTGAAATTAAAAAACCTTGCGATAAAATTTCTAAAATAATTATTAACATATTAATAATAATTAAATTTATAAATAATCATTCTTTAAATTTGAAATAAAAAATTCCGGTACTTAAACATAAATTGGAAATTCCCATACTTCAACATAAATTGGAAATTCCCATGAGCTCGTGCGGAAGACAACAACTCAATCGAGTATGATATATATTATTTTTCATTTCCTATTGAGTAAACGGAATAACCTTTTGATAAAAAAAAAAAAAATCAAAAAGAGGTAAATCAGTCAAACAGATGTAGGGTGGAGAGGTCCTCTCCACGGGAAAACCAAAGTCGACAATCCTCTATCCAAATAATGATACCCTCGTGGGTTAGGAGGAGGTCGTAGAAGGACCCCGACCTACAACACGAGGTAGTAAAGCAGATAACCAGGAAAATGTAAATTAAATAGAAATGACCATTACCATATAACTGCCGGAAAGACGAAATAAACCCTCTATAAGTGAACTGTAAGTACAGCAATAGAGACATCAATGTATATAAATGTAAATTAAATAGAAATGACCATTACCATATAACTGCCGGAAAGACGAAATAAACCCTCTATAAGTGAACTGTAAGTACAGCAATAGAGACATCAATGTATATAATATAGAACTACCTGTAAATAAATGGGGTTTTGCAAGAATATGAAATTAGAAACTAGAAATTAGGGATATTAAAAGAAATGTTGCAATTGTTAATGGTAGAATGCAGAGACTAAAAACCACAGGAACTATAAGACAAACTTATTACCATTTCCAGTAAAGAACATCGAATTCATAGATAACATTTTACTGCGCTGACTGTCATTTCAAAAAAAAGAGCCACTAGACTGGGCAGAGACAATCACAGATACGTTTTTCCGACAATAAGCAATTCCGATGAAACGGTTTACCTCCATTTCTGTAAACGGAGACGGAGAAATAGGCCAAACCAGCGACGTAAGTAAGTTTAGGAATCCACAATCCGGATAAGGGTTGCAGAAACGGAGAACAGAAAAACTAAGACAATGTCCAAGTATACTCCAAAGATAGAAAGAGAGAACTGAAAATCGCCCACCAAAAAAACCTACAACAACATCAATCATAAATTATAAAATAATAATACTGAGTTAAAAGACTGGTAATTAAAATATTGGTTTAATGAATAGTAATTAAAAGATTGGATAAAGCACAATTTGAACACAACGGTCCAAAAACGCAAGCATAAAACTCAGGAATGAATGATAATACTGAGTTAAAAGATTGCTTTAATGAATAGTAATTAAAAGATTGAATAACGCACAATTTGAACACAACGGTCCAAAAACGCAATCATAAAACTCAGGAATGAATGCCCCAGTCATTATATAGTGGCGCGCCTGATGAATGAAGAAGGAGAGGGATGGGTGACTTTGATGAATGAAGAATGAGATGAGGAAATTCTCATACGAAGAGGAGGTGATGGTAATTTTGCAATCGAGTCCGAAAACAAGAGCAGGGTGATCGAGTGGAGTGGATTATTCATGGAGAGGGTAATTTTCCGTTCCTTTTAATTTGTTCGTCTATCTCTTTATTTGGTTAATTTGTTTTTCTATCTCTCTGTTGGGTTAACAAATGGTTTTCTTTGTTCAATTTACAGGGTAATCATGGGTGTTCTATCTCTCTCAGGCACTAGGCACTGTGTCTGTCTTATGGAGCGTTCCATAAATGTTTTGTTCTGTTCTCTGTAGTGTTGTATGTCTCAATGTCGGTCCTGTGTAGTGCTGTATGCATCAATGTCAGTCCCGTGTAGTGTTGTGGTTGTGTCTTGTGTAAATGTTTGTTTTGTGTGTCTGTTAATTAATTGAGAAAGAAGAAAGTCCATGCCAAGGAGAATATGCACCAGTGGTTGAAGAGCCAACTTATCAACAAATAATGCATCCAGAGTGAGTTGTAATCCCAATATTTTCTTGAATTATTTTTAAATTCATTCTGCGCCTCTTTCTTTTTCTGATCCTGAGTTGCAATTTTATATGCAGGAGCTGGAGTAGCATTTCCTGTGCTTTTGTAGCTGAGAATCGTGATTTTCCAGCGCTTTTTCAATAGCAACTGAAAAATTCCTAAGAAGCATGGTTAGTGAATGGCCTTGTTCTCTTCTGTTTCATGGTTTATGTTTCTTTGTAATTTTGAGATGGAGTTATATAGTATAAAAATATTAGAAAATATATAATAGAAGGCTAGCCTGTAATTAATTTGAATAGCATTGATCTGTTAGTTGTTTATGTTTGCTACCGAAGCTGCACGCAAGAGTTTTTCCTCTCATTTTTCACGCCAACTTTGCCTCTCCTTGCCTTTGAATGATTTCTTTCTATTTCGTTTCGAGCCGATTATTCCTTCAAAGAGTATTACAAACATTCTTAGATTTGTTGGGTGAGGAGGGTATCTACACACCGTAGCTGTTTTCGAAAACTACATTTATTTGGTTCTTTCCCCGCTATGGTAACTGCCTTAGTGCTTTTTTGAATATTTTTCCATTTTGATTTAGAAAACCTACCTATCCAGGGAGTGCATCTCTGTCATCCCTTTTATATGGAATTTCAGTTAGGATTTTTGGTGTTCAAATTATTTACTTCTTCATTTAGTCAAGAACCCTTTGAATTTAATACCCTGAACTTTCACCATTGGTGTATCACCTGGTACAACCCCTGTTCTGCATCATCGATACTCATCCCCTGTTCATCGATGTGTTTCCAAGTCCTCATCGATGTGTTGAAAGCCAATATAACTGGTTAGTAGTCCATGAAAGCAGGGTGAAATTCCTTTTGATGGCATTTTCTCCACACTCGTGTCGATATAACTGGTTAGCAGTCAATGAAAGCAGGGTGAAATTCCTTTTGATGGCGTTTTCACCACACTCGTGCTGGTCTCGTCTTCAATATAACTGGTTAGTAGTCAATGAAAGCAGGGTGAAATTCCTTTAGATGGCATTTTCTCCACACTCGTGCTGGTCTCCTCTTCTTTTTATTATTATTTATGATGCATCTGAATCATAGCGTTAACAAAATCTTTCAAATACAAGTTACATTGCAATCACATCTCAACTCTTGTTTTGATAAGGTTAATTGAAATGGTAAACTGCCAGAGTCAGTATTTATTCATTTATAGATACAAAATCGTTCTCGGGTTTCCAACGGAGAGTGGCACTGCCTCTAAAACTTCTTCCTGTTCCTCGCACGACTTTTCATTGCATAGGTAAAAGTGTACCGTTGTGTTGTGTTGCATGTTTCCAGAGTCACATCTGCTCCTCACCAGGCTGCTTACAGTTATGACTCCATAGGCGAATAGGGGTCTCGCCTGTCCGTTGGACTTTATTACTTTAATCTATGTAAGTCGACGATGGGGATCTATTTAACCTTCAGCAAACATGTGGGTAATATTCTTAGTAATATTTGAAATAGAAACTTAGATTGATTTTAAAAATAATTAACACCTATGTGTGTTAGATGAGAGGCACACGTGTCAATGAGAGGAGCCTACGGAACCTGACACTTCGGTATGATCTCATATTAGATGAGAGGCACACGTGTCAATGAGAGGAGCCTACGGGACCTGACACTTGGGTATGATCTCATAGCTTCTTGTTCTTTCATTAATTCTGGTGCATAAAGATCACGGCCCCGTGTCCTTTCATTAATTATAGTTGATGGCTTCATATGTATATGTTTTTCCTATTAAACCAATTTCTGCTTCAATATACAACCGGAGAGGTGTGCGATTTTCGTCCTCTACGCAGGCCTCTTTATCATCCTTCCACTTTCACGTCAGCCCTCTTTGTCATCCTTCGCTTTCATGCCTCTTTGACAATGCTATATATGATTATGTTCATCGATACTCATCACCTTTTCATGGACAAAAAAAGCCCACATCGATGTGTTTCCAAGTCTAGCAACCGTTGAAAGCCCACATAATTGGTTATTAGTCACGCGGAGGAGGCCATAACTTGTTATGAGGTGAAATTGCACTTGAAAATCATAAATTATATGTTCTGAGTAAGTACACTTGAAAATAAATTATTTTGTTATGAGTTTTTTAATAATAAATTCTTTCTGTCTTGGTTCCGCATTTTACTGAGTTGGCTTCTCCGTCATTCTGTGGATAAGTTTTTCTTCCATTCGTTTTTGTTCATTGCATTTCACTGAGTTAGGTTCTCCACAATTCTATCTGTAGTTTTCCCTCAATCGCTTGGGTCATGCAG
>APFE030118442.1:773-14578 GCA_000404065.3 Pinus taeda
GTGGACGACTTCAGCTTGATTGGATACTCTGATTCAAACTTTGATGGAGACAAAGAAACTGGGGTATCTACTTTAGGATATGCTATGAGTCTTGGATTAGGATTTGTCTCCTGGAGATCACACAAACAATCAGTTCCAACAGATTCCACAACAGAAGAAGAATATGTGGCAACAGTTGAAGAAACAAAAGAAATTGTGTGGCTCAGGAAAATTCTTGAATATTTGCACGTAATACAAGTACAATCAACTCCACTCATGATTGACAATACCTCTGCAATAAAGTTGGCCAAGAACCCAAAGTTCCATGATCGAACGAAGCACATGAATACCAAATATCATCTAATTTGACATCATGTTGAGGCCAAAACAATCTATCTCCGTCATTGTTCCACTAATGAGCAAATTGCCGACATCTTCACCAAATCATCAAGATTGGGTGAATATAATGTAAATAAATAATAAGTAATATGAACAATCATTTGGAGATGAAGTGAATAGTCTCTCCCTCATGTATATAATAAAGACCAACCTGAAGGAATATGATATACGAATCAATTTTGCTTTGAGGAGTTACTGCCTGGCCTGACATCAGTTTTTTAAATTCGAATGAATTTTGCTTCTTGGTATGTATTGAAATTTATTCTCAAATCAAATCTGACACCTAATCATGAGGATTGGGTGAATATAATGTAAATAAATAATAAGTAATATGAACAGTCATCGGGAGATGAAGTGAACAGTCTCTCCCTCATGTATATAATAAAGACCAACCTGAAGGAATATGATATAAGAATCAATTTTTCTTTGAGGAGTTACTGCCTGGCCTGACATCAGTTTTCTAAATTTGAATGAATTTTGCTTCTTGGTATGTATTGAAAATGATTCTCAGATAAAATCTGGTATTTCTCCATGCCATGAACACGATTTGATTTCAATTCTTTCTGTAGATTGTAACAGAAAAACCATTAATGAAATATCTCCATAAATTCTAAATCAACAGTAGTGAGTGGTTTCTTATTGATTCTAAACAAGTTACGGCTATGCATGCATATGGGTTGACTTAAACTTACAAATCTTTTAAGATGTTTTCAAGTGAACTTTCTAGTGTCCACCTATAAGCAACATATTTTCCTTTCGATGTAATTTTTGATAATGTACTGGATGTATCCCAAAACATCTAAGCATGCTAAGTGGGCTTAATTGTGGGGAAAACTCCACAGTGAAGCACACTCGAGCCAGAGACAATCTGGGATGGGTGACCTCTCGGGAAGTCCTAGTTACTGGGTGCAAGCCTTGGAAGTGATGGTTGATGCCATGTGATTCATTTCACTAGTTTCAATCCCAATTCTTCACCCCTATGAGCATCACCCGATGCAATGAATGCTAAGTGGACTATTCAAAAATCATGAGAAATTAGTCAGTTACGGCTACCTCTCATGGAAATGGTCATAGATGAATGACTTACTTAACGTATTTGAATCCCAAAAATGATATCTAATATAATGCACAAGAATGCTAAGTGGACTATTCAGACTATTCAAAAGTCCTAAGAAATTAGTCAGTTACGACTACCTCTCATGGAAATGGTCATAGATGAATGACTTTATGACTAACTCTCATGGAATTGGTCATAGATGAATGACTTACTTAATGCAGTTGAATCCCGAAAATGATATCTAATATAATGGACAATGAATGCTAAGTGGACTATTAAAAAATCTTGAGAAATTAGTTAGTTACAACTACCTCTCATGGAAATGGTCATAGATGAATGAATTAGTTAACGCAGTTGAATCCCAAAAATGATGTCTAATATAAGGCACTGCGAAAACCCCCAATACTTAATTCAAAAGAGTGAAGGGAACTCTACTTGAATGGTTCATGAGGCAAAATATAGGCTAAGGTTTTGCAAATGGGGTAGCAAGCTAAGTGGGGTTGATTGTGGGGAAAACTCCACAGTTAAGCGTGCTTGAGCTAGAGGCAATCTGGGATGGGTGACCTCCCGGGAAGTCCTGGTTACCAGGTGCAAGCCCCGGAAGTGATGATTGATAGTTTCAATCCTACTTCTTCACCCTTGTGAGCATTACAGTTTCAATCCCACTTCTTCACCCCTGCGAGCATTACCCGATGCAATGAGTGCTAAGTGGACTATTCAAAAATCATGAGTGCTAAGTGGACTATTCAAAAATCATGAAAACCCCTATGAGCATCACCCGATGCAATAAATGCTAAGTGGACTATTCAAAAATCATGAGAAATTAGTCACTTAGGACTACCTCTCATGGAAATGGTCATAGATGAATGAATTACTTAAGGCAGTTGAATCCAAAAAATGATATCTAATATAATGCACTGTGAAAACCCCCAATACTTAATTTATGATATTTTAACAAAAATTATTTATAGAATTAGAATTTCTATAGAGAAGTAAACCATTTTAAATTGTATGGTTAACTTAGATAATATTTATTTTAATAAATATAAAGGTTTTAATTTATAATTTTAATACTAATAATAAATTTATAATTTAGTTTGTTTATAATCTAACAAACTTACAATACACCTAAACAAGTAAAGACTATGTGTGGAACCAAAAACTCGATTATGAAAGTATCCTCTTCCGATGTCGATCAAGCTTTGAGACAAGCTATTTAGCCAAAAATTGCCCAAAAGCCTCACAGAAAAAATCTGTTAGAAAAAACCACCACAGATCTACATGGTGGGAAGGAGCACAAAAAGAACACTATACCGTCATCACAGAAGAATACTCTAGAGAAAACTCTGAATCACAAGAAATCAGGCAAGAAAGAAACAACTCTCAAGACAAGCAGGGAGAAAGCCCGGCCCAAAAGCAAAAAAGTGAACTCGACAACCCCTCAAACATCAACAGTTATGAGGATTTGAATACCGCACAAAATAAATCTTCATTTAACAACAAAGCAGATCTCCTAGACCAAACTTCTTCTCTGACTATCTTCAAAAGTACGAACACAATAGATTGCGAAGCTAAGACACCAATGTCCCAAGAACCAAAAGAGATGAAGGAGATTCAAGATAAAGGATGTTAGAAGACTGTAGAAAAAAAAAATAAAGCTACAACACCAATCTCACCAAGAAAGACGAGGAGCCAGATAATTAAAAACTAAGAAAATTATAGGTCCGATAGACCAATTTGGTCTCAATGGACGTTAACCACTATCATCATCATCATCATCAATACTGGTAATGGATTAAGTAAGATTTATTTTTGATGTAGTTATGGTTTTTTTGCTATTTTAATTAAATTCATTAATTTGAAAAAAATGTCATAAATAAATAAGTGTGATATGAAATGAATTATTTTTTATTGATAAACCATGTTATTGGCCCATAGTATTGTAACAAAGTCTATTTACATGCTAAAAATCTCCATGATAAAATGTGGGTGAATCAACATAGTTAAAGATATTTATGCCTTAAGTTCCTTTTTGGAAGAACTCCCCCACCTATACCATCAGCCCTAATGTTAGACGATTAAATTCTTCTACCGTTAAATCCCACTCTTTAACTGTCAATTAAATCTTAATTTGTCATTTGTACAACAGTTCAACTTATTGATATTTATCATAACCCACGAACATATTACACATTACAATCAATGCTACATTACAATCAATGCTACAATTAGTATAGAACTTTGTAATTCCAAATATTGCACTAGCCACGTCTTTTGTTGGTTGATGAAAGCGCTGGATGATTACATTGTGATCAAGTTTGAAGCTATGTTTTTCTTTTAAATGAATTCAACTGTTTCCTACTTATACACAAATTCACAATTTGCTAACTACTATGTTTCTGCATTTCCCCTAGATGCATGGAAACCTACGAAATTGAGTAGGAAGCCCTATTGCATTATAATGTTTAAAATTACTATATACAACCGATATCATTATTCAATTATGTAACCTGCATTTGAGCCCTGAGATATGATGATGTCAGTTTTCTAGATTCTAGTGAATTTTTCTTCTTGGTATGTAGTGAAAATATGATGATGTCAGTTTTCTAGATTCCAATGAATTTTGCTTCTTCGTATGGACTGAAAATTATTCTGAGATAAAATCTTGTATTATTGTGATATAAAATCTGGTATTTTGCCATGCCATGAATATGATTTGAATTCAATTCTTTCTGTAGATTGTAACAGAAAAACCATTAATGAAATATCTCCATAAAATTCTAAATCAACCGTAGTCAGTGGTTTCTTATTGACTCTAAACAAGTTAAGGCTATGCGTGCATATCAGGGTTGATTTAAACATATAAATCCTTTAAGTTGTTTTCAAGTGAACTTTCTAGAGTCCACCTGTAAGCAACATCTTTTCATTTCAATGCAATTTTTGAGAATGTACCAGATCTATCCCAAAACAGTTTTGGCACCTCTCAACTGTCATTGATGTGCCAAGTTCAAGTTTTTGAACCAAGTGGACAACACATAGATTCATCCTACCAAATGAATTCAGTTTTCTACGATACACTCTGAATCAGTCAGTGGCGAGGATGGGTAATGCGTACTCCTCAACATACAAGAATACAATTAATCGACCAGCTGGGCTACTCTTTGAACTAGTTGCTGAAGGCCGAGGTACTTTTCAAAGTGGTGAGTTATTTGTAGAGCATGTGATTATCTTGAAAATCAGACATTAATTACACTGATAGGTGTATCTCCCTATTAGAATCAGCAAGTTAATCACTTTCTTAATTAATCTTTTTGATCGGATGACCTGAATTGAAAGATGCCAGTATATTCTTGTATTCGTCACTAAATCAATGAATGAAATTCACTACGGTAACTTTCTTGCATGTCTAGAGCACATACTTAGACCATACTTAAATTAATTTTTTACAAAGCATGATTAAAAATTCACTGTGCTTATTATTTATGGACATGTATAAGGATTAGGACAAATTATGGACACGTATAAGGATTAGGACAAATAAAATTTAAAAAAATAAATGATGCAAAATTTAAGAAAATAAATAATGAAACATGCATGATCCTTTCATTTCGTTACATTAACCTAACGACGCGTGCATCAAAGATGAACAACCAAGTGACGGTTTTCCTTAGGTTTGTGAAACGTGCATCTTATAGTTCTTCGTATTCTAAAACGTAAGCCTATTCACATGATCATTTCATTTGTTTACATTAACCTAACGATGCCTGGATCAAAGATGAACAATCAAGCGACGGTTTTCCTCAGGTTTGTGAAACGTGCATCTTATACCTCTTCGTATTCTGAAACATAAAGTTATTCAATTGCTTGACAAGTGTTTTCTCCATTAATTTAACAATTACACGACCCATCACACTACTCAGAATGAAAATAGCAATTCATGGATACGAACTAAGAGCTAATAGGTCCATTTGGGCATGCAGATATTTGTAACAGGGCAGAATTCAGGCATGATCAACAGTTTAATATGGCTAAATCTCTCCAACACTGTGCTATGCTGTAGTTATGCTCTGTCGAATTATAAGGGGCAGCGAGTGAATTTGTAGAAAGAAAAAAGAAAAAATAAAAAATTAGCTCTTTGCCCTAAGTCTTAGCCATTGGGAATCTATTCAACTTTGTGGGAAGCCGATGACTAGGCTACAAGAGGAGGGTTGGAGAAGATTGATTGGAGCAAAGTGTCCTTCTCTACATATTATAGTGATTTCGACATTGAAGGATGCGCAGTGCCTGGTAATAAATTGTGTGCTTCGAACCCTAAGAACTAGTGGGAAGGTCTGGCTTATAGACAACTGAGCCCTTCAGAAACAAAGAGATACATGTGGGTGAGAAGGAATCATGTGATATATGATTATTGCACCGACAGGTCTAGGTACCCTGTCACACCTCTAGAGTGCACTCCCGGTATTTGAGTTCACTCTCAAATAGTGCCCCATTTCTATGCAAGACCATTGAAGAAAATTATACATGGTATGGTGTAAGTCTGGTATTGTGAATATTGAACTTAATAATTCGGTGGATTGAACTGGTTGCACTACATCAGAAGCAGCGAGGAAAGAATTCATATTGCTAATACTATGTAAAAGCTTTAGGAAAATTATGCATGATAATAGCTTGTATGATTACTACGTGCTTACTGCTTGCATGTCTGTCCCAAGCAACTGTTAATTGTTTATATGGGAGTGTATGCATCACTGTCTAATAAGCAAAGTTGGAAAGTGTCTGATTTCATAATAATATCATGTATTTAGCCATTTTTTAGATGGATAGATTTTTTTTGAGATGCAAATTATTTATATACTGTTTGTATTTTAAAAGATTTAATATTTTTGGGGTAAATCTTGATTAATAATGCCTTTGGTCATTTCTCCATGTAGCTCAGGCAACATTTTTAAATGTAATGTTGAGGATAATAGTGCTTTTGGCTATTTCTCCATGCAGCTCCTTTGTGTGGAAAACATCAAATTTAGTGTTTGTTATGCCCAAGGAGTTGATAGCATGACGATCAGATTGCGTTCGCTTCGTTTCACTGTGTTTTTATCATTCGTTACTCGCGAGGCAAGATGACAGTAGATGTCTAAAAAAGTAAGAATGAATATGTACAAATCCAATTCGTTTTCTCTTGTGAAAGAGTGATCATGTCAAAATTAATTTACCTATCATTCCATCCCACTTCAAACCCTACTCTATTTCAGCTCACAATACAAATCTATATATGAATTTGGTGATTGATGTATGCACATATCGCAAATTTCTTAAGGAAACATTCCATGGGGTCATACAACTCCGCCGATGCAACAAGCCGATCACAATCACGCATCGGCAAGGTCCCGAAACACATGACGAATGCCCATTGGAGATCCGTCGATGTGATTTCATCATCATAAATAAAGGCACGCTTTTCAATAAAGTGGAAATAGTACGGTTAAATGAATGCTTGCCGGTTTTAAGAGTCTCGAGTTCAGCACGTTAGCACATTTTGTTATCTTCAATTTTTGTCATCATGGAATCATTTCATCGTATTTAATTAATAAACTTGATTTTCCATTTCCATTCGTATGGTTTGGCAATTCATTTTCGTTTCACTAATTCATGGTCGCAACCGTTCGGAGCCCTAACTAAATTATTGATGGCCCAAAAAGAAACTGCCTTAGAAGTTTGTGGCTGACAATTTTTTTTGCAGTCAGCCACTATCCAATCCATTTTATTAGATTCCATGAACTGCCCATGCAATCTGAGTATTTAAATGACTGACTCACCCCATTTTGATAACTTATCAATGCATCTATTGACATGAATGCATCTGATTATGAAAGCATCACTATGTCGTGCATATCGATAACAGACTCAAACATTGTGAACTTAAGTTGCATCTTTGTTTCAGGATTCTCCATTACTACCCCCTGAACCCGTGGGTTGGATATTTCCCTGACTAGAGGTGGAGCCTTGTTTTTATTTTAATGAAACACCATTACTTGAGAGGAAAGGGCCAATATTAGTTCAACATATTATATTAATAATATTTTCGTATTATCATGACTGCCAAATGTAAATAGAGGACTTCTATAGATAGGGATATTACACTAGGATACAAAATAGAGGCAAGCAGATAAGCTCCTATGCATAGAGAAATGGTTATAAACAATCCAATGCAATCATTAATTCACTCGGGGAGGGCCATTGCCACATTTCATTGCTACTTGGCCAGGAGGGATGGTGGTAGGCTATCCCTCCTTTTTCCAATTGAAGATCTGATCATAGAGATTGAAATAATTAATATAATTTGTATGTATTTTAATGTAGTTGTATAAAACAAAAAGAAACTTGTTATTAGAGTCATTTAAAAATTATTTCACCAAAATTTATGCTTCCATTTTGTAAAAAGGAAATGCTATATTTTATTTTAAAAATTTAATGTAAGGAATACTTCTATATACCGTCTTATATAAATCTTTATGAACTTTATGATGGAAATACCATAAAGGTTTGTTACTATATAAAAAATTATAGTTGTTGTTAAATTTTCAAAATGGTAATATTATTTTGGGTAGGTGGTTAGTTTTATATTTTGCAATTCATTATTGAGATGGGATAGTTAATTCCTATGTTAAGGTTGTGATATATATTTTTAATTACACTAAAATTTATAGGGCATTAGCAAATTTATAAACCAATAAAATCATTAGGAGTAGATGATTAATCAATGTTTCCAAAATGAAAATTAGTTTATTAGATAGATTCCCAAGTTGCAATATTATATACATAAAATATGTTTTAGAAAAGAACATTAAAGGTGTCATAAAACATTAATATTCTTTGTCTAGCTTATGTATAATCAACAATATCAAGGAGGCACATTGTTGATATTATAACCAATTAATTTATAAACCAATAACATCATTTTGAGTAGATGATTAATCCATGTTTCCAAAATGACAATTAGTCAATTAGATGGATTCCCAAGTTGCAATATTATATACATAAAATATGTTTTAGAAAAAACATTAAAGGTGTTATAAAACATCAATATTCGTTCTCTAGCTTATGTATAACCACCAGTATCAAGGAGACACATTGTTGATATTACAACCAATTCCAAAGCGTTAACATGTATGTTTACTAGAATTGAACTTAGATGGGGAGGATAACAACTATTTCACCAAACCACCCGAGATAAACTCACATACATGGACACACGTATGTTAATTATAACAAAATATTTCAACATTTAAAGAAAATAAATTGAAATTAAAAAAAAAAAATCAATTGCTTCCACAAAAGAAAAGAGGAAGATGTGTAACTCATTTAATTTTTAATATGACAGTAATATATGAAAATTTAAATATATTATTAATAGTCCACGAGTCTTGTATAGAAGGTGATCAGGTGATTTTTTAAGGCACTCCTTCATGTGAAGTCATCCATTCAATTGTCTCCCCCTATTGGGATGATATATTTGACATGATGATGATGTAGTCCCACCAAAACTTAATATAAATGAGAGTGTCTTTCGGATTAATCACATTATTAGGATTTGGCATTTTGAACCAACTAATGTGGATGAACCACATCTGATATGGATGAACCACATTAGTTGGTTCGAAATATCGACCAAATCCTAATAATGTGATTTATCCGAAAGGTACTCTCATTTATTTATAAATATTAATTATTAATTATTAATATTAATATTAATTGATATGAATACGAATATTAATATTACTTTTAATATTATAATATTATAAATATTAATTTTAACGTTAATTATTAATATTTATAACATTAAATAATATTATCATGGTCAACCATGGTCAATAATCATGGTGACATTGTCATGAACATTGTCTTTTTCTCCAATGTCACATTATGAAAACCATGGTCATTCATGGTCAATCATAGTCCTACGTCGCATTGTGACAAATATTGTCTCAATATGAAAATAAATCATGGCCAAACATGGTCCAACGTCACATTGTGACAAAGATTATGGGAATATGAAAATCAACCATGGTCAACGATGGACAACCATGTTTATTTTAGGGTTTATAATATTTATTCAAACGTTGCATTGTCACATAGGTTGTATATAAAAATCAATCATGGTCAATTACACTCAACCATGGTCAATCATGGTCAACCATGGTCAATATGAAAATCAACCATCGTCAATCATGGTCAGCCATGGTCCAACATCACATTGTGAAAGAACTGTCTCAACATGAAAATCAACCATGGTCAACCATGTTTCAATGTCGCATTTTGACGAAGATTGTCTCAATGTGAAAATCAACCATGGTTAATCGTTGTCAACTATGGTCAACCATGGTCAATAATCATGTTCACATTGTGACGAAGATTGTCTCTTTTTCCAACATCACATTGTGATAAAGATTTTCTCAATATGATAATTAACCATGGTCAATCATCGTCAAGCATGGCCATTCGTGGTTAAACATGGTCCAACATCACATTATAAGAATTATTGTCTCAATATGAAAATCAGCCGTGTCAACCATCTTCAATCATGGTCTACCATGGTCAAATGCCGCATTGTGACAAATATTGTCTCAAATGAAAATCAATCATGGTCAATCATGGTCAACCATGGTCAATATGAAAATCAACCATGGTCCAACGTCCCATTGTCACAAAGATGTCTCAATGTGAAAATCAACCATTCTTAATCATGGTCAATAATCATGGTCACATTGTGATGAAGATGGTCTCTTGGTCCAATGTCACATTATGAAAACCATGGTCATCCATGGTCAAACATGGTACAACATCACATTAGGACAAAGATTATCTCAATATAAAAATCAACCATGGTCATCCATGGTCGAACAACACATTGTGACAAATATTTTCTCATTATTAAAATCAATCATGTTCAATCATGGTCCAACATTGCATTGACAAAGATTGTCTCAATATGTAAATCAATGATGGTCGATTGTGTTTATTTTAATGTTTGTAATATTTTTCTTAGGGTTTATATACGTTGGGTTTATAATATCAGTCTCTTGGATTTAATATTGTTCCCTTTGGTTTATAATTCATTAGGGTCTTAGGATTAATCCCTTCGTTTTATTATTCCTTTGGGTTTCTCATATTAATCCTTTGGTTTTATTATTCCCTTAGGTTTATAATATCGATCATGGTAAGCTATTGTCAATCATAGCCAACCATGCTTGAATGTCACATTGCCATGGTCAATAATCATGGTGACATTGTCATGAACATTGTCTTTTGCTCCAATGTCACATTATGAAAACCATGGTCATTCATGGTCAACCATGGTCCAATGTTGCATTGTGAAAAACATTGCCTCTATATGAAAATCAACCATGGTCCTACATCGCACTGTGACAAATATTGTCTCAATATGAAAATAAATCATGGCCAACCATGGTCCAATGTCGCATTGTGACAAAGATTATGGGAATATGAAAATCAACCATGGTCAAGATTGGACAACCACGTTTAGTTTAGGGTTTATAATATTTATTCAAACATCACATTGTCACATAGATTGTATATAAAAATTGATCATGGCCAATTACACTCAATCATGGTCAATCATGGTCAACCATGGTCAATATGAAAATCAACCATCGTCAATCATGGTCAACCATGGTCCAACATCACGTTGTGAAAGAACTGTCTCAACATGAAAATCAACCATGGTCAACCATTCTCGACCATGGTCAACCATGTTTCAATGTCACATTTTGACGAATATTGTCTCAATGTGAAAATCAACGATGGCCAATCATTGTCAACTATGGTCAACCATGGTCAATAATCATGTTCACATTGTGACGAAGATTGTCTCTTTGTCCAACGTCACATTGTGATAAAGATTGTCTCAATATGATAATCAACCATGGTCAATCATCGTCAAGCATGGCCATTCATGGTCAAACACGGTCCAACATCACATTATAAGAATTATTGTCTTAATATGAAAATCAGTCGTGTCAACCATCTTCAATCATGGTCTACCATGGTCAAATGCCACATTGTGATGAATATTGTCTTAAATGAAAATTAATCATGGTCAATCGTGGTCAACCATGGTCAATATGAAAATCAACCATGGTCCAATGTCCCATTGTCACAAAGATGTCTCAATGTGAAAATCAACCATTCTTAATCATGGTCAACCATGGTCAATAATCATGGTCACATTGTGATGAAGATGGTCTCTTGGTCCAATGTCACATTATGAAAACCATGGTCATCCATGGTCAAACATGGTACAACGTCACATTGGGACAAAGATTGTCTCAATATGAAAATAAACCATGGTCATCCATGGTCCAACATCATATTGCAACAAATACTTTCTCAATATGAAAATCAATCATGTTCAATCATGGTCCAACATCGCATTGACAAAGATTGTCTCAATATGTAAATCGATGATGGTCGATCATGTTTATTTTAATGTTTATAATATTTTTCTTAGGGTTTATATACATTGGGTTTATAATATCAATCTCTTGGATTTAATATTGTTCCCTTAGGTTCATAATCCCTTGTGGTCTTAGTATTAATCCATTCGTTTTATTATTCCTTCGGGTTTCTCATATTAATACCTTGGATTTATTATTCCCTTAGGTTCATAATATCGATCATGGTAAACCATTGTCAATCATAGCCAACCATGCTTGAATGTCACATTGTGACAAGGATTGTCTCACCATGAAAATAAATAATAATCCCTTGGGTTTATTATTACTTTGGGTTTATTATATCAATCCCTTGGGTTTATTATTCCCTTGGGTTTATGATATTGATCATGGTAAGCCATTGTCAATCATAGCCATCCATGCTTGAGTGTCACATTGTGACAAGGATTGTCTCACCATGAAAATAAATAATAATCCCTTGGGTTTATTATATCAATCCCTTGGGTTTATTATTCCCTTGGATTTATATTACTAGTCCCTTTTATTTAATAGTATTCCCTTTGGTTCATAATCCCTTGGGGTTTTAGTATTAATCCCTTGGGTTTAGAATATCAATCACTTGGGTTTATTATTCCTGAGTCAAACATGATTTATTATGATGTCGACCATGGTCCAACATGGAATTGTGATAAGGATTGTCTCAATATGAAAATCAATGATGGTCGATCGTGTTTATTTCAATGTTAATAATAATTGTCTTAGGTTTATATACATTGGGTTTATAATATTAGTCCCTTGGGTTTAATATTATTCCCTTTGGTTCATAATCCCTTAGGGTTTTAGTATTAATACCTTTGGGTTTACTATTTCCTTAGGTTTATAATATCAATCATGGTCAACCATTGTCAATCATAGCCAACCATGGTCAACCATGTTTGAATGTTGCATTGTGACAAGGATTGTCTCACGATCAAAATAAACCATGTTTATTTTTGTGTTTGTAGTATATATATTTGGGTTTATAATATTAGTCCCTTGGGCTTAATATTATTCCCTTGGGTTCATAATCCTTTGGGGTTTTAGTATTAATCCCTTGGGCTTAATATTATTCCCTTGGGTTCATAGTCCCTAGGGGTTTTAGTATTAATCGCTTGGGGTTTTAGTATTAATCCCTTGGGATTTTAGTATTAATGTAAATAAGTTGGGTTTAATAATATTATTCCCATGGTTGAATGTCGCATTTTGACAAAGATTGTCCCACCATGAAATTAAACCATGTTTATTTTAGTGTTTGTAATATTAATATTTGGGTTTACGAATGTTGGGTTTATATTATTCCCTTGGGTTCATAATCCCTTGGGGTTTTAATATCAATTGCTTGGGTTTATTATTCCCTTAGGTTTATAATATCAATCATGGTAAACCATGCTCAACCGTGGTTGAATGTCACATTCTGACAAGGATTGTCTCACCATGAAAATAAATCATGTTTATTTTAGTCTTTGTAATATTTATATTTGTGTTTACAAATGTTGGGTTTATAATATTAGTCCCTTGGGTTTAATATTATTCCCTTGGGTCCATAATCCCTCGGGTTTTAGTATTAATCCCTTGGGTTTATAATATCAATCCCTTGGGTTTATTATTCCCTTAGGTTTATAATATCAATCATGGCCAAACATGGTCAACCATGGTTGAATGTCACATTGCGGCAAGAATTGTCTCACCATCAAAATAAACCATGTTTATTTTAGTGTTTGTAGTATTTATATTTCGGTTTACCAATGTTGGGTTTATAATATTATTCCCATGGTTGAATGTCGCATTTTGCAAAGATTGTCCCACCATGAAAATAAACCATGTTTATTTTAGTGTTTGTAATATTTATATTTGGGTTTACG
>APFE030118442.1:32983-53820 GCA_000404065.3 Pinus taeda
TTATTATCTTTTTTTGCTTTGTATATAGATTTTTTTTTCATCTTTTGTGTGTTTTGATTTAAATGATTTAATGTTTTTTTTTAAATGATCAATAATACCATTTTCCACCTCATCTTTTATATTTTAAATGATATCAGGTAACTAGAAGTAAGTATTTGTAAGTACATTTATTTACATTTTATTTATATCTATCTTTTATGCAAAGAATGGATTAAATTGTGATAGAAAGTAACTAATGATAAAAATGTAATTTACGTTAGTGAGAACTATTTTCAAGGATTTTATTTTTGAATTTTTTTCACTTTGAGATTAAGAATAAAAATTCACTACATAAATATCTAAAAATCATGCATGAATATTGTAAAAACAATTTTAAATTATGGCATAAAATATGTGACACAGTTATCAAGGTGACATTATATTGTGCAAATGTTGAAATAAGATCCTCACATTATCATCCAATCAAATGTTTAAAAATATGTTTTTAATATTATTGAAAAATAAATGTTTGTTGTCCCGTGTGAAGCTCAATTGATAATCTGAGATTTGTGAAATCCTTGAAACTAGTGAGACTCGGTTCAAATTTGCCCATCTACAACCTAGAGAAGAGGATATGGCATAAACTTGAGAGGTTTACTAGTAGTGACATGTCAAATGGGTTGTTGGGTTCCGCTGGGTCACTATATATAGACCTAGTGAGTTCCTTGAGTTATATATATATATATTATATTGTACTTATATATATATTAACTTTCTACAGTTAATATTATAAATTGTTTGGTTATTGCAACATTAATTAATATTGATAAAATATCCATTATAGGTATTTTGTTGACCCAAATAACAGAGGGCAGCCTTTAAAAATACTATCTTATAATTTTTTTACAATTAAAAAAAATTTATTTCATTTTTATTTAATAATATATTATTTTAATAATTTTTTTTAGAAAATTTCTTTTTTTCTTAGTATTGAATTTTACTTAACATTGGATAAATACGAATTCAAAGAAAAAATTTCCATAAAATTGCTATAATACACTATAAAACCAATATATGTCGCTGATCAATATTATTCTCAATTTATATTTAAATTTAATTAGACAATGTTTAAAATTTTAAAAGGTCACTACTCGTTTTCAAACACTGAATTCATTTGTGAAGTTTAAACTGAGAGTAAATTTACACAATGAGAACTCTCTTTAATTATAATTGCGCTCGAAGAGAAAATCTCACACCAAAATTTTCAAGCCACTTTATACACTGTTATGTTTTAACTTTTTGCAAATAAAATATTAGTTGACGCCATAACTCTTAAATTTGGTAGTAGATGTAAAAAGATTGTTCTGGTTCTCTTATGTCCAGAGAAGAGATACAAATCGAGTGTATATACATACTCGTGATACCATGCACATAACCCTGAACTACTCTAATGAAGGTTTTAATTTCGCATGATAAAGAAGTATAACCCAACACATGAAACCACCGCCGGAAGATTCCATGAAGACCTTACGATTATAAAACAATACAACATCTCATGAAAAACCGTGAGTGTCTATGGCAACAAGGAATTGGAAATTGTTTCTCCGGAATTTCGTCTTCGTTTTAACCATTTTTTTCTTTAGCGTCATCAACTAATTTTTCCTCTTGCCTTGATTTCGATTGTATAAATTGAGATTTGTCTCGAGGGCGGATCAGATGCATATTTTCATATTGGTGGTTCGCCATGTAGAGAGTCTTGGCCAAGCTTAGGCACTTTTGTTTTTCTCCCTTTCACCAAATTTCTCAATTCTTCAACAAATGCACTGCCATTTCCCTTATAATCATCTTGTAGAATCGCCTCTAGATGTCTTGGTCTTTGATCGTCTTGTGTAACCCATTACTATTACTGAATCAAATCTTTTTGTCTTACTGAGCACCGTGACCTCCTGTCCTTTAACTATACAGATTGACCTGAAATGGCATCCTTTTTCTCTTGGTCATGGATGTGACACAAAGGAAAGGAGATACACCATCTTTGATACATAAACTTTCTAGTGATGCACCCATTATTACTCATACACTCGGATGTCAATATTGTTGGTGTACATGCACTTAGACTAGCTGTGTTGGTGTACATGCACCTAGATTAGCTCAAGTTAACTTATTCCTTGCATGTGGCACATGTACACATTAACATAAGATAAAGCACACTTAGCTTTAGTTAGCTTTAGTTATTGCATGTACAACTAAGCTTAACTTAGTTGTTTTTATGTATTTATTCTAAAACTAATATTGAAGAATTATTCATTCTTTTCTCAATTCTTGTTCGCTTCATTCCGTCTCTTGCAAGCTTGTTTATTGTTTTACAGATCTAGATCTGTGTATCTCAAAAATCTTACATGGTATCAGAGCTTAGACCCAGGTTCGATTCCCCCAAGTTGCGTTTGAGGGGGGGTGTTGGAAGAATCACCGCACCTTTATAGAATCTGTAATTTCCACCCTAGGGATCCTAGTTACTGGCTTGTAATGTTTATCAACACCTGCAGGTTTTGGTGTAACGGCAAACCTCCACATGGTATCAAAGCATTGGGATTTGTAATCAATGCACAAGCAATTTTATTTGCAGGTTCAGAAGATTGAAGCAACAACAAAGAATGGAGTCTAAATTGGAGTTTCCACAATCGGCAATTCTCACTCCACATAATTATTTCGAATGGAAGCCAAAGATTTAACTTCATCTCAGAAGTAGAGGCTTATTTCGAATAACCATGGAAATGGAAGTTGAACCAACATCGGCAATAGAGAAAACAAGATATTTCAATCGCATGGACGAGGCCTTCGGCATCCTATGTTTATCTATTTCTCCGGAACTGCTATTTCATGTTGAATCATGTTCAACTCCAATGAAGTATGGAAAATTTTGGAAGGATTGTTTGGAAAACAGGATGAAATGCAAGGTCACATTCTCGAAAATGAGTTAAACTCATTAGATCCGAGAAACTTTGAGAACATTAAGGATTTTTTCACAAGGTATAAAGCCTTGTTGGTTCACCTGAAAGGATGCGGGATCGACAAATCCAAGCAAGAAAATCAGTTGATTCTTTCCATTTTATCAAAACTTGATCTAGAGTATGCAGTATTCGTCTCTACATTCCACACAGTCAAATCTGCAACTGGTGCAGCTTGGAAGATGCCCTCACTGGATTCTTTTATTTAGTCTTTGATGCATGAGCAAGATAAGCTCATCGAAATGGGCACACTTAAAAATTCCAAAGCGCATGCACTTACTGTGCATGCAAAAGGAAAGGCAAATTTCAAAGACCATCAGAAAGGAAAAGGGAAGAAGGATCCTGATCCAAGAAAGGGAGGACATCCCAAACCCACTGATGGATCATCTGGCTCAAAGGAAAGGAAAGGAACGAAAGGGCAATCAATGTGCAATTATTGCCACCATGGTTTTCATCCTGAATCTGCATGCATGAAGAAGACTATAGATCTTATGGCACAGACACTCCAACAACACAATCTTGGAGACCACATTCCTTAGAATGCTAAGAAGAAGTCTGGAGAAAAAGCACCAGATCCAAGAGGTAACGGGCATGCTTTGATTGCTCTTCATTCTGCACCACAAGAATGGATCATCGATTCAGGAGCTTCACATCATATGGCTTCTTCAAAGGAATCCTTTTCTTCTCTACATGCATACTCAGGTCCTCACATTCTCATGGGGGATAATTCTGCAGTTGCAACAACTGGACAAGGAAGCGTGCAATTCGAAGATGGAAGTTTTGAAAATGTCTTGCATATTCCAAGGCTTTCTGTGAATCTTCTCTCAGTGTATCAGATGACACACACAGGCAGCGGAAGGAAAGTGGAATTTACCACAGATTCTGTGAGCATTTATGACATGCAAACCAATTTGAAGATTGCATCTGGCAAGGTAAATGATCAATCTCGTCTGTATACATTTTGTGATTTTGTTAATCAATCAGATTCTATTTTGCTACTTACGCATGCAAATAAAGAACCACCAGTTGTTGAACATCGAGATCATACTTCTCCACGTAGTTCGGAAGATTCTCGACCACCTTCAACACAAAAATGGCGCAGCATGAGTGATATCCTTGATGATCCTACCTCTATCCCTCTGTTTGGGGAAGATCTGCAAGCACTCTTAGCTATGGAGCCATCCATGCCCATGCATGCTTATATGATGCATGGATCTGATTCACAATCTTATGGAGAAGCAGATGGGCATCCTGAATGGGAAGCCTCCATGGATGAGGAATCACGAAAAGAAGAAGCGTCTATTTCTTTAACTGAATGCCATAACCCGAGACTAGAATTTGCAGGGACACATCAGTTTAGAAATGCTTTATAGACTACGCACCACCAACAATTCGATCTCCGGATCAATGGAGAAGCGTTGACAGAGATTATCAACATACCATTGCCGGATATTGAGCGGACCGTACTTCTTACGGCATTGCAACAATTGGGATCTGGATCCAATGAACTCAAAGGTATTATTAACCCTCAAAAACTGTTGTCAGATGACTGCAAGGGCAGGTATGTTTACATGTACAATCTGCCCAGAAAATTCAATGAGCTTCTTTTGAAAGAATGCCAAAAATTGAGTGTGTGGACGAATATGTGTTCGCATATTGCCAACTCAGGGCTCGGCCAGCCTTTATTTTTGTTAAGGAAGCTGAGCAGCCGTAAGGCTGCAAGATCACACCATGAGCATTCATGGTTCGCTACCAATCAATTTACTGCTAAGGTGATTTTTCACGAGAGGATGAAGCGCTACCGATGCATCACTCCACATCATTATAAAGCAACGGTGTTTTACGTTCCGTTCCACGCGGGCTTCGACATGTCTAGGCATGTCATGGATTTCAATTTGACGGCAAGGGACCATTCTGGGATCGAACTCGTGGAGTTTCTGAGGAGTAAACCCAACCCTCTAGAACCACCCTTATACGATGATGATGAGCCTCTCTGTACCGATTTCACAACAAACAACGAGGAAACGGACCCGGGAACCAGCTGCATGCATGAAATCAAGAAGACAAACATCGAAATAGCCTTGCATCCTGAAGTTGAAGCTGTGGTTGCCGCAAGTTCATGCAATTTAACAGTTCTTGTACATCTAAAGGCTACGCAATGTACATTACACGACACAGAAGTGACTTCCTCGAATTTAATATCGCATGGCTGCGCGCCAATCGATTTGGTTACCATTCTGGATGTGAGCGGAAGCATGTCGGGAACAATCTTACAAATACCTTTCCGAATCTTTGCAATTTCTCCAATCTTCCTCCCACTTTCACCTTTTTCTCCATTTCCATCGCACCACATTTTCTATCAATGATCATATTTCCCTAGCTATCCACCTACACTTTCATATTCTCTTTTCTAAATCTTGCAAAGATAAGTTATTGATTCAATTGTCTCCCAAATTACTTTACAAACACTTAAAGAAATGCAGGGTAGATTTCATAAAAATGGAAAAAAAAGTATAACTATACGTATTGTTCGAAATCACTTACATGGTACATCAATGATGATGATTCCAGCTTCACGAGTCTCGCCTAAAACTTGAATGGAAAAAAACTTAAATGAAAATGAAATAATTCCACTTAGCAATGATTTATGTGGGTCATTTTTTAATTTATAATAGAAAACTTATTGAACAAAAATTAATAAATTAAAGAAACATAAAGAGTAGAATTCTAGGCCATCACTAATAAATTATTTAGATAAGAAGTACAAAATTATTGGCTATAACCAAACCATGCCTGGTAAAATCTTTTTCAAAAACTATTACATAATCAAATCCAATAACTAAAAATAAATGGTTTAGTAAGTTATAGAGTCAATTTATATTTATAAATATTATTTAACTTGACAGAAATTAAAAAATCCATGATTCAATAATATTTTTAAAATCATTTAACAATAATAAAAGGTAACTAATATTAATGTAGGGTAGTTAAATTTAACAAAGTATTAAATTTATTATACAAATTATATATGTGATCCATTAAAATAATTAATATAAAACATAAATTTATATATTAATGATTTAATAAATACAAATACAAATGAGAGACTCATTAAATACTTTAACAATAATTATAGTAAATAATATAGATGAAGATGTCCATCTAAATTTATAAGATAAATTCAAATATTTTTTTTCTATGTAAAAGTAGTCTATTAATATGTACATAAAATATACAAAGAGGACAAAGTCTCGATCAAGTTTATCGTAGTATCATCAAATCTGGATTGCCCCAACATTGGGGAAACCAGTCCAACAAGATCATCACCTTCAAAAATGATAGCAGTTTTGAGACTAGACCCCACAAAACGACAGTAAGGCAATACCCTGACATTTGGTCCAGAAAGTAAACCACCATCCATACTAAGATTATCGAAAACCAAAAAGAACCAGATAGAAGACATCAAGGCAGCCATAGTCGGCCAAGTTCTAACGTCAGTCTTCCTCTGCCGAAACTCTGTCTGCCACCTTCAGCTACCTCGAGGCCACGTCAACTTAGTTGTAGTCATCCGGGATGGGTTCCTCGATGATTGGGCAAGCCCAGTCATCTGCCACATCCCTGGAGGCACTACCGTGTAGTACTCAACCACCACCGTGAGGCTCTTCCCTGTCGCCAGAAGCATCCTGCATAACTGAACTATCATGACATGAATCACTAGAGGGGCGTGTGGTAGCAGAGTAGCCCCCTTCACCATGCAGAATTCCACTCAAGTTTGGACGAGGGGAGGTGAAGAGACTGTCAACCATCACATTTTTAGCAGATTCCCTGCAATTGTTGCATCCGAGAGCACCTTTCTATGGCGAGTTGGAGATATCAACCTGAGAGGCTAAGTGAGCGATTTCTTCAGAGAAGGATATGGAGATAGAAGCGGTAATGACGAGCCTGTTTAGGGAGCTACAAAACCTGAAAAGAGCATAGTGAGGAGTGAGATGAAGGGGCGGAGGAGAATTGTTAGAATGGATAGCAAATTCAACAAGAACGACACCAGAAGAGCGAGCTCGACCTCTTCCACCCCTGGTATTAGGATGTTTGCATTCTCCAAAAGATTGAGGCAGATGCAATTTAGGGGAAGGAGAGGAGGTGGAATGCTCCACCGGACGACAAGAGCTTCCCACCTTGGTTGCTCCCCTACAACTATGCATATGGTGCCTAACCATATTGAATTCACTGGCTGGGCACTCAAAAGGACCAGAGACCAGAGGGACGAAGGCAAAGGGAGCAGTAGCAGTGGGGATAAGAGGTGAAATAGGGTTGATCTGGGTAGAGTTAAAAAGTAGAGAGATGAATGCAAATGATGAAATCCGTTATCAAAATCAGCACAACAAACAATCCAGCAGTGACGGCCAATTGCAGTGCGGAGCTAGGGCTCAAAGGCCTAAGGCGGACACATGCTGCAGATCAGGGGAGATGGTGAAGAATTGAAGTGAGGTATCTCCATAACCCAACACTCACTAGCTTTTTGCCGAACAAAACCTGTATTGAATGCTGCTTGCAGATAGTAATGAAGGCGCTTTAGGGTGATATGGGGAGAGGCGCCATCAGACAAGAGCTTCCCACCTTGGTTTCTCCCCTACAACTACGCATATGGTACCTAAGCATATTGAATTCACTGGTTGGGCACTCCAAAGGACCTGAGACCAGAGGGACGAAGGCAAAGGGAGCAGTAGCAGTGGGGATAAGAGGTGAAACAGGGCTGATCTGGGCAGAGATTAAAAAGCAGAGAGTTGAATGCAAATGATGAAATCCGTTATCAAAATCAGCACAACAAACAATCCAGCAGTGACGGCCAATTGCAGTGCGGAGGCAGGGCTCAAAGGCCTAAGGCGGACACATGCTGCAGATCAGGGGAGATGGTGAAGAATTGAAGTGAGGTATCTCCATAACCCAACACTCACTAGCTTTTTGCCGAACAAAACCTGTATTGAATGCTGCTTGAAGATAGTAATGAAGGCGCTTCAGGGTGATATGGGGAGGTGCGCCATGAGACAAGTGGCCTATCCCCTCACCGTCATTCTTCAGAAAAACGATTAATGCGTAATCGTGTCACCCGCATCCAGGTAAGATAAATTCAAATATTATAAATCAATCAATCAATAATTAAACACTATAACTTATAAATGGATTAGCAATTAAAGTTTATGATACCTTTGGTCAAGATTATGGCATCTTTTAATTAAGATATGGAATGACATTTTTTTTGTCAATTTTATTGAAAATCGGATACAACTTTTAAAAAACATATTGTTAAGTTGTTTAATTTGGATATATGCTTTGAAGGTGCGTGATTCATTTGTGCATTCAAAATTGTAAAGTAAACAATAAGAAATCACAATCCTAGAAATTGTATTCTAGGATTTCCGTCATAATGTCATTTCCTCTCTTAGTTAGACAATGCCAAATTAAGTTTAAGATAATATTATTTTCTTAATATTTTTTTCAAATTTATATTCAACAATTAAAAAATAAAATTAAAAGAAAAACAAATAAAATATTTATTATAATCTTTTTCAAAAATTTCAACCTAAATTATTATTAATATATTATAATTTATATTAATTTATAAAACTAATTTTTAGCTAACAATGCACTTCTACCTAAGTATATTTGAGGCATAAAGTGAATACTATAAACCATATTATTTTTTAGTTAATTGAAATGTTTAATGTGTATTCTATTTACCTTTAATTTATTGCATATCTAATTAGATATTCATAATAATTATAATTTTGTTTTTTATTTAATCTCCCTACTTTATAAAGTAGATTTAACATTTTTTTTTTCCATTTTATGATACATTGTATATTTAATCATTTTATTTTTTATTTGCTACATTTAGAGGCGTAGTGTGGTGGAAATGTTGTAATATCATGTTTAATATTTTGACTAAATCAAATTACATAAGAATAGAAATAAAATGAAACATAAAATAAAAAAAGCAATAATTATAGTTACCAATAAAACATTTTCAATAGTTGAAATTACAAAATCATTATATATATATTTATATATATATAAGTATAATTAATTATAGCTATAACTATAATTAATTATAGCTAATAATTAAACCAACTTAATCTCGATCTAAGCTAGGTTTTTTAAATAGATTTTTTTTTTTATAATACTTTATAATATTTAATAAAAAAAAATTATTTATTTGGTAGAGATGTTCTAATGCACATGAGTTTGGTAGACATGTTGTAATATCTTGTTTAACATTTGACTCAATCAGATCAATAAAAATAAAAATAAAATAAAATTAGAAACATAAAATTAATAATTGTATTTATAATTGCACCGTACGACATCCCCTCTGAAATCAACTCCCATCTTGCCTTACGTGTCTTATTATGATGAGTCTAATCTAATGTTAGATGATTATACTATTTTCCACCATTGATTAAAAATCTAGTTATAACTAAAACGATACGCATGTTGAAACCATATGAATAGCCATATGAATAGCAAGAGGATGCATGCTGCCAACCCAACTCTTTCCCTGCAATTCGATGCCCCTCTGAAACCCAGCTCTTTCCCTGCGATTCGATTTAGTGAAGGTGGCTTTTCTTGTTGTTATCTCGTAACATACTTGAGACCATTTAGCCAAGGGAGATTCACACCCTCAGTCGTAGTTGTTATAGTTGTAGGAGCATTCAAGTTATAGTTGCACGAGAATTCGATTCTTGGCCTCGTCTCCAACAGGTTACACTACTACTCGAAATCCAATGGGTTACACTACTACTTGAAATCCATACACAAGTATCCACTCTCCATATAGTCGATTAGGGTTTTCACTGTTGCCATTTTATTATTTTATTTTCGTAAGCATACTACTCATTTATGGAGTTTATGTTGCGAGGTTCATGTTTCCCAGTGGGTTTCTTCCTAAACAAATTACATATGCTAGTTGGGTTCTCTTTTTTGTTCTTAGTGTTCACTAAATACTTATCTTTAGGTATTCATTGTTTATATACAGATTGTCATTTAAATTCACTCTTGGCGTTGTGCTACAAGTAGCCTCAACAGGTTCAATCCTCGTCCATTCTTGCCCGGATTAAATCTCAGGATATTGACCTTCACCTTCCCCTTTGGTTTCAAGTGTGGTTCTTTATTAGCTATCATCTTGAGCACAAGCATAAGCCCCTTAGCAATATTCAAAATGTGCCTAGAGTTTCTTTACAGTATCTATAGATGAGGGTAATGCCCCCTTTGTCTACTATGGCGAAGAGTTAGGCTCTTACTATGAGTACCTCATAAAACTCACCCTCATATGTTAGTTGCAGCATATTCTTTGGGGAAAAGAACATGGGTCCTTGAGCTGTGGTCATGGTTTTAATACCAATCTAGCTTTTGACTTCTTCCTTGGTTGGTAGCAATTTACAAAAAATGTTGTACCCGGACATCTAGCATGTTTGAAACTTGTTCAGATAAGACACTGATATATCCAGGGTTTTCAAATGGGCATAACTGAAGTTTTAGAAAAGAAATTGAAGTATTTGGAAAGTTTTGGCCTACTGTAGCAATATTCGAAATGTGGCTAGAGTTGCTTTACAGTATCTGTAGATGAGGGTATGCACCCTTTGTTTGCCATGGCAAAGAGTTGGGCTCTTTCTATGAGTACCTCATAAAACTCACCCTCATATGTTAGTTGCAGTTTCTTCTTTGGTGACAAGAACATAGGTCCTTGAGCTGTGACCATGGTTTTAATACCAATCCATCTTTTGACTTCTTCCATGCTTAGTAGCAATTTACAGAAAACTATTTACCCCAACATCCAGTATGTTTGAAACCTATTTGTATCAGACACTAATATATCCATGGTTTTCAAATGGGCATCTCTAAAATTTTGGAAAATAAATTGGAGCATTTGGCAAGTTTTGGTCTTCCAAAATATGATGTCAAGGAGCTTTCTAGGAGGAACCCAATCATACTAGCTCTTTCCATGGATAAAGTGCAGAAAATCATGGACTATTTCAAACATACCATAGGGCTTCCTACAAAGTTTATTTTAACACATTCTAAGCTCATGTTGTCGTAGGATTCCAGGATGGAACACAAATTGGCAATGCATATGATAAGAATATTTGAATTTATATTTGACAACATAATATTTGATAGTTTTTATGGATTGAGTTTCCAAGGATAATTTTAGGTATTTGGTGGTTCAGGGGTTCCAATGGTTGGGGTCATGTTCACTATGACTTGTGTAGTAACCTTGGTCATGCTTGTGGTTTGGAACATGCATCTGTTGCTTATACTACCCTTCACTTAGTTTTTTTCTATCTTTGAAGGCATTTATCTATCATCTATATTGAATAAGGTGTCGCAGGGAGGTTGGTGTCCCTACCCAATTGTAGTAATTTTTCTGACCATAATGTTCTCTTAGCACTATGGAAGGGAGAAAAGGTATAAATATTTAGCACAGAGAAAACTCAGCATAGAAGGTTTGAATGGATTAGTTGCCGTGGTGAATTCTCATGTACCAGGAATTTCTTTCTTCTCCAATGACCTTATTTATAGCTTACCACTGATTATTGAGAATTATGTAAAGAATGTGTGGTCTCTGCATGAAGTTCTTGTCATTATCACCATAAGAATGGTTCCAGTCAAGACAGTGCTTTTGTTGAAGAGATTTATGGTTGGAAAACTAGAGCCAAAAGGTGTATATAAATGCATAGCCCAATATGATTACAAAGATACCCCAAACATGGAAGCATTTGAATTTATCAACTAGGTTGTTGAAAACATAAAATACTATCTCAAGAATAGAGGAACTCATTCCTCCTCACCTGACAGAATTTATGCAAGCAGAAATATAATGGCAGAAAGTAACTACTCTGTAGATGAGGAATTGTAACATCTTGAGTTGACAAAGAATGCAGGGGTTGTGTATGTTCTAGGAAAACTCACATTGAAGACTAATCTCCAAAACTGTTAGAAGACAATGAAATCATAACATTTTACTCATGATAAAGCTTTTAGGGCCATCAAATTCTTGATCACTGGAAAATATGGTATAATTTTGTACTATTGTTACTATTTTAATAGATTTATAAGATTTCAAAATGCGAATTTTTGTTGATATCAAAAGAAATGAGCATTGGCTTTTTTAGCATGTCTGCAATAAATCATGCATCATTTAGAGTGAACTACTACATACATGTTTTTTTGACTCTGGTGGAATGGAGAAAAATGACAAAAACTCATTACTTTTTAGTTCCAATCCTTCTTTTATAGTAAGGCTCTTATCTTTTGATGAAATGCAAAGACTAGTAAATTAAAAATTTCAAGAAATCCAAGGTAGAGTTTGTTAAGAAGCTATTTTAAATTTTAATAGTAACTACTTTTTATCCTTTGTCCTTTCAAATTTGTAAACTCTCGAGTTGTCTGGGGCTAAGTACCAATTCATGTGTTATAGGCCCAAGCCACCAACCAACATTTTTCTCATGTTGGGTCCCTTGAAATTCTAAATCTAAGAAGCCCCATAAAAGCAACAAAATGAAAATGATACTTAGAAAATCACTCTTCTTGCCTAAACCACCAATCCTAGTAAGCCTTAAGGAGGAGGAACGATAATTATAAGGATCCCATGCTTCCACTATACTCTCTATTGCTTTATGATCCAATATCTTTCTCATATTATCTTTTCATTTTGTTTTGAATGTGGAGTCTTTACAACCTGCAATATAGTATGCTCTACTTTTGAATTTAGGCTTAATGCATTTGTCAATTGCATTTTAATACTGAACTATACAATGTACTAAAGTCATGTTTCTTATGATGTCTATAAAATACAAATTCACATTAGTAATCAATGTTTAATATGTGGCAATTGGAATACTCCCTGAGCATCATTCCATTTTCATATATTCATTTGTTTGTTTGCACATTGATGACCATAATCAATCTTATAATTTGATCACGAAACAACTCATGCCCAAGCATATTAGAACCTATTGCAAAATTAATTTTACCTTTGTGATGTCTTTAGATTTGTAATGAAGTCTAAAGTATAATGAGGGAAAATATCCCTCATTCTTCTTTTATTAGGCACTCCATAGATCAACATGGATTAAAAGCCACCTCTTAAAAAATGGTCTATTGAATTGCTATTGAATGTATAGGAAAGAGCAACTGATGCTTGAAGACATGCTACACAAATAGTGAAAATGATCATGGCAGAAGACATTGGAGATATTGACAAGACCGGTTGATTGGTAGAGGAACTTGTAATGCTTGAAATATTAGAGAAACTTACTCTAGAGGCCTCCTATTATTAGAATCTTAATGACTTAGAATTCCTTATGGAAAAATATAAACGATGTTCTTTAGATACATTGCAAGTTGCAACAACATTAATGGATTTTGATCTCAAATTTTCTATCTACTATGGCTGGGCAGTAATCTAGAGAAAACTATGTACCCAACCATCCAGTATGTTTGAAACATGTTCGGATTAGACCCTCATGTATCTTTGGCAAGTTTTCGCCTCCCGGAAGATGATGTAATTTATGGATTTGGAGATTGGTCACTGTTATATTTAAAGAATATTTATATCTAGTAGATTCATCCAAAAAGACTCAATCACTGAGCTGACTTAAAAATTAATCTGTAATCTCTCAATAACCAAAGTGATTTAACAAAGACAAAATTCTTTTTAAATATAGATAGTAATCAACATACTAATATGACATAATAATACTCGCAAATCAGAGTGGAATTTTTTTTGTATTTGCGAGCAGGTGCAGAATCATTCAGGACCTTTGGTTCACATTAATGAGAACCCTCCTAAACAGGAATTTTGGGGTTTATAGGTGAGTCATCTAGATGTAATGCAATTGTTAGGCAATGACAATGAAGTTCTTAACACACAGTATTAAATTCTCCATTGATTTTAAAAAAGTCTCTGACTATTCATGTGCTTACCAAAGGAAAATATTAGGCCAAAATTTAAGTTAACAAGCATAATTGAAATAATGTGTTGTTGGAAGAGAAAGATGAAAGAACTTGGCACTAATAATCAAAGGAATATAGAACCTCTACGTTTCCACAAGGTGAGTTATTACGAGTCTTAGCATATTATAACCTGTTTGAAAATGAATTTTACCTTTGCGATGTCTTTAGTTTTGAAATGAAGTCTAAATTATAATGAGGGAAAATATCCCACATTCTTCTTTTATTAAGCACTCCATAGATCAACATGGATCACAAGCCACCTCTAAAACAACAGTCTACTGAATTACTATTGAATGTGCAAGAAAGAGAAATTGATGCTTGTAGACATGCTATGCAGTAGCAAAAATGAGCATGGGAGAAGACATTGGAGATATTGACAAGATTGGTCAATTGGTAGAGGAACCTATAATGCTTGAAAAATCAACTCATCTTACTCTAGAGGCCACCTATTATCGGAATCTCAATGACTTAGCATTCCTTATGGAAAAATATAAAAGACGTTTTTAAGATACATTGCAAGTTGCAACAACATTAATGGCTTTCAATATCGACTTCTCTATCTACTATTGCTGGGAAGAATTCTAGAGAAAAATTTGTACCGCAACATCCAATTTGTTTGAAACCTGTTCGGATTAGACACTGATGTATCTTTGGCAGGTTTTCGCCTCCCAGAAGATGATGTAATTTATGGATTTGGAGATTGTTCACTGTTATATTTAAATAATATTTATATCCAGTGGATTCATCCAAAAAGACCCAACTACTTAGTTGACTTAAAAATTTATCCGTAATCTCTCAATAACCAAAGTAATTTAACAAAGACAAACTTGTTTTTAAATATGGATAGTAGTCAACATATTATTAAGATGACACAATATTACTCCCAAATCAGAGTGCATTTTTTTTTTTATATTTGCGAGCAGGTGCAGAATCATTAAGGACCTTTGGTTCATATTAACGAGAACTCTCCTAACCAGGAATTTTGGCATTTACAAGTGAGTCATCTAGATGGAAAGCAATTGTTAGGCAACGACAATGAAGTTCTTAACACGCAGTATTAAATTATCCATTTATTTTAAAAAATTCTGAGACTACTCGTGTGCTTACTGAAGGAAAATGTCTGAACAAAACTTAAGTTAACAAGCACAATTGAAATAATGTGTTGTTGGAAGAGAAAGCTAAAAACACATGGCACTAATATTTTTTCCCTCCAAAATTTCTAGGATTTGAAATTTTCATTTTTAACAGAATCAAAGAAATATAGAACCTCTATGCTTCCACGAGGTGACTTATTACAAGTATTAGCATATTAGAACCATAGTTACCAAGTTCGAATTCGAATACGAATTCGATTCGATACGAAAAAAATTCGACTCCCTAAAATATAATAGGGAAAAAGTTCGCCAATATACATCTTACATTATTATTAATAATATTTTTTCTTAAATTTTGAATATTTAATTAACATTATTGAATTATATATAGGAATTGCAATAAAATTTGACATTGAAATTAGTAGAAACAATTCCTTTTTAATGGAAGTGAATGAGATATTGAAACTAGTAGAAACAACTCCTCGTTAATGGAAGTGAATAAGATACAATGGTAAGAACAAACTCTTTAACATTAAAAAAACGACACCTTTAAAATTGTTGATTGGTCAATCAAAAGATAGTAACTAATGTTGTAGTTTTTAATGATAAATATTTAGGCAATTTTCTAATTACTAAAATAAAATATAGATAAAAAATAATCAAATTAGAATTATCAAGAATTATCAAATTAGAATTCTTGTTGTTTTCCTAGATTTTCAAATGGAAGTGAATAAGATATTGAAATTAGTAGAAACAACTCCTCTTGGTCAATCAAAAGATAGTAACTAACGTTGTAATTTTTAATGATAAATATTTAGAAAATTTCCTAATTACTAACTGAATAAAATATAGATAAAAAAGCATCAAATTAGAAATATCAAGAATCATCAAATTAGAACTATCTTGCTATTTTGTTAATTGTTTAAAAGATTTAGGAACCATATAATATATTTTCCTTACAAACTTCTTAAAAACAAACAACTAATTACAACCAATTTTATTATGAATAAATAATTCCATTTTCATTACTTACGAACCAAAATATTATATGAAAGAAATTAAAATTAAAAAAAAAATAAACAAAAAAATTATTTTATTGTGAAAATGAGAAATTAAAAAAAAAAAGGAAAAGACAAAAAAATATGTTATTGTAAAAATGAAATTCTAATATAACAACTATATATTTAGTTTTTATATAGTAAACAAACAATGTAAAAATTAATAAAATTAATAACAGGTAAAAGTTACTACCCTTCTATCTTAAATATTGTCTAACTGTCTAAGTGGATCCCTCGACCAGCAGGAAGAATTAAGTTTAAAAGGTTCAATATTCTACAATTGTATGACGAAACTAACTCACAAAAATTGGAGTACGATTTATTGAAAAACACAAATCAAATTAAGTTTAAAAAGTTCAATATTCTAGAACTGTATCACGAAACTAACTCACAAAAATTGGAGTACAACTTCTTGAAAAACACAAATCAAAGAAAATTTAAAAAATAAATTTGACAGACTGTAATGTGTCCGAACCGATCTTCAGCGTATTAATGGCCGAATCGGACCGAATTGCCGAATTTTCGAATTCTTCAAGCCGATTCGGCCGGATTTGGTAACTATGATTAGAACCTGTTGAAAAATGAATCTTACATTTGCGATGGCTTTAGTTTTGTAATGAAGTCTAAAGTATAATGAGGGAAAATATCCCTCATTCTTCTTTTACTGGGCACTCCATAGATCAACATGGATTAGAAGCCACCTCTTCAAAAACAGTCTACTCAACTACTATTGAATGTGTAGGAAAGAGAAATTGATGTTTGTAGACATGCTACGCAGATAGCGAAAATGAGCATGACAGAACACATTTGAGATAGTGACAAGACTGGTCGATTGGTAGAGGAACCTATAATGCTTGAAAAATCAACTCAACTTACTCTAGAGGCCACCTATTATCAGAATCTTAATGACTTAGCATTCCTTATGGAAAAATATAAACAATGTTTTTTAGATACATTGAAAGTTACAACAACATTAATGGATTTCAATCTCAAATTCTCTATCTAATATTGTTGGGCAACAATCTAGAGAAAAATCTGTACCCAAACATCGAGTATGTTTGAAACATTTTTATATTAGAAACTTATGTATCTTTGGCAAGATTCATCCAAAAAGACTCAACCACTGAGCTGACTTAAAAATTAATCCGTAATCTCTCAATAACCATATTGATTTAACAAAAACAAACCTCTTTTTAAATATAGACACTAATCAACTTATTAATATGACACAATAATACTCGCAAATCAGAGTGCATTTTTTTATATATGTGTGAGCAGGTGCAGAATCATTTAGGACCTTTGGTTCACATTAATGATAACCCTCCTAACTAGTAATTTTGGGGTTTACAGGTGAGTAATCTAGATGGAATGCAATTGTTAGGAAATGACAATGAAGTTTTCAACACACAGTGTTAAATTCTCCATTGATTTAAAAAAAGTCTCAGACTACTCATGTGCTTACCAAAGGGAAATGCCTGAGAAAAATTTAAGTTAACAAGCACAATTGAAATAATGTGTTGTTGGAAGAGAAAGCTAAAAGAACTTGGCACTAATATTTTTTCCCTCCAAAATTTCTAGGATCTGAAATTTTCATTTTCAACAGAGTCAAACAAATTTGACAAATGTGTCATTGTTAATTTACGTAAAATTGACGCAGTGAACAATTTATACTTCAATAGAAACTCTACATTTCCACAAGGTGAGCTATTACAGGTCTTAAAATTTTTATCATGAAACAACTCATGCCTAAGCATATTAGAACCTATTGGAAAATGAATTTTACCTTCGCGATGTATTTAGTTTTATAATGAAGTCTAAAAGTATAATGAAGGAAAGTATCCATCATTCTTCTTTTCTTGGGCACTTCACATATCAACATGGATTAGAAGCCACCTCTTAAGCAATGGTCTACTGAATTAATATTGAATGTGCAGGAAAGATCAATTAACGCTTGTAGACATGCTATGCAGATAACGAAAATGAGCATGGCAGTAGAAATTTGAGATATTGACAAGACTGGTCAATTGGTATAGGAACCTGTAATGCTTGAAAAATCAGCTCAGCTTACTCTAGAGGCCACCTATTATCAGAATCTTAATGACTTAACATTTCTTATGGAAAAATATAAACTATGTTTTTTAGATACATTGCAGGTTGCCGCAACGTTAATGGCTTTTGATCTCAAATTCTCTATCTACTATTGCTTGGCAGCAATTTAGAGAAAACTCTGTACCCCAACATCTAGTATGTTTTCATGGGTTATGATTTCACTGGTTCCTTGTAATCTTTGTCTCTTAAGAGTTTGTATACACAATGTCACAGTCATTTGTTAAATCATGAACTAAATTACTATGTTATTTGTTTCTTGTTTTCTTACACTTGTAACTTATAGAGGCTTACATTCCTCGGCTCTGGGTGGCTTTAGGGACTGTTTCTAGGTCGCTAACTTGCTGGCTTGACCTGGAAACTAACCCAATATGCTCTGAACCATCCATTAAGTTCTCCATTTAAATTTAAGTTTCACAACTCCATAATACACCAAGAAGCTTACTTCAACACAGGAATTTCAATATAACCTATTGCTTACAAAAATAAAATATGTAAAATGCTCTAAAGATTATGGCAGACTAGTGAGGCTTGCGAGGGTCATGGTTTAAGACTAGTTGTTTTATAAAATCCAACTACAAAGTAATGTGGCACATTATCTACACTTTAGTGCACTGCGATTTGACACTCACTTTATCATCATATAAATGATGTTTTTTAGATACATTGCAACTTGCATCAACATTAATTTATTTCAATCTCAAATTCTCTATCTATTATTGCTTGGCAGCAATCTAGAGAAAGCTTTATACCCCAACATCTAGTATGTTTGAAACCCGTCGAGATCAAAAACTAATGTATTTATGGTTTTCAAATGGGTATCTTAGATTTTAATGCTTAGTAATGGGCCTAACATTTTGGAAAATAAATTGAATCATTTGGCAAGTTTTGGCCTCCCAGAAGATGATTTCAAGGAGATTACTAGGAGGAACCCAATAGTACTAGCTCTTTCCTTGGATAAAGTCAAGAAAATCATGG
This sequence comes from Pinus taeda, assembly GCA_000404065.3. Classification (NCBI taxonomy): domain Eukaryota; kingdom Viridiplantae; phylum Streptophyta; class Pinopsida; order Pinales; family Pinaceae; genus Pinus; species Pinus taeda. The sequence goes on from APFE030118442.1 coordinate 52,220, forward strand.
ACTATTTCATATGTACTATAGGTCTTCTTACACGGTTTCTTTTAGCACATTCTAAGCTCATGTTGTGTAGTTTGGAGTGTAGAATCAAGCCTCCTCAAAGAGTTTTGAAATCTATTAGTGCAGTGCAACCCTCGAATTATCAAGTTAGTATATACAGAAGACATTCACGCAGGTTATGTCGTAGTCAGTCTAGGCCAACCCAAAGTTGAACAAGTATTAGGCTTCTTGGAATTTGGGTTTTGTTCGAAATTGGGATGTATATACCCTCTATCTATTGATAATCAATCCAAATAATGTTAGTGTTTTCTCTTTATCTTCTACTTTTGAAACTCATTTTTTTCTTCAATGGTTCTTTATATGTCACAATGCTTCTCTAATCTATGCCTTACGACATTTTCTTTGTAACATCTAGTGCAATTTTTAGTTATAATTAATAACTAAACTAATCATGATCCATATCAAATCATTAGTTTTAAACTTTTACCTTGGTAGATATGGAGTTAATATAAAGTAAATTAATTTATTATATTCTTAATATGGAGTTGATATATAACATTCAAAAAATATTAATAACAACAAGAAAAACATCAATATAGATTATATATAGAAAGATTTCTTATTCATTCATAAGAATAAGGACTAAGGAAGAAAAATTTTGGAATTCATTTATTTTTAAATGTAATATATATATATTATATATATATATATTATAAACATTTTTTAAAAAAAATTCAACAAATCTAATTATAAAGAGAGAGTCATATTTATATATGTTTTCTACTTTGAATTATGATTGGGACATGTATTAACATTTTAATGTGTAAAAAGTGAATCATAGATAAAATATTTTAATCTCAACAATGTATATGGTATATAAAAAAAAAAATATGATGATGATGATCATTAGCATCCACTTAGACCAATGAGGTCTCTAGAACCTTAAAGTAAGAGATTAATTGAGATGTTCTAATAATTTTACATGGAAGGTGTCCCTTTTTGAAGGCTAGGAATTGTCTACATTTTTCATCTCCATTTGACATTTGTCTCTCTCCTATTATGACATGGGTCAACCTTAACTTTAGGAAAAAAATAATTTCACATCTTATTGTAAAATTAACCATTTCACTAAATAAAATTTGCTTATATATAAATGAATGTTATAAATAATAACGTGGAACTTATCATGGAAAAACTTATTAGAATTGGAATAATATCAAATCCCTAGGAAATTGGTGGGTGGGAAGAAATTTATTAAAAGTAATGGATCATTTTGCTAAATAAATTTTACTTATATATAAATGAATGCTATAAATAATAATGAGGAACTTATGATGGAGGAACTTATTAGAATTGGAATAATCTCAAATCCCTAGGAAATTGGTCGGTGTGGAACCACGTGACAGTAATCTATTTTTTTTAATTTATTGTTGATAAACATTAAGGCTAAGCATATGTTGAGCATATTCCCTTGAGAATCAATCTAGACCTTCATTTAAAAAGATAAAATTAAAAAGTCAACAAATCATTGATCCATCTTAAGTTGAAATAAAAAGCCTTTGGAAATTAAATTAAATTAATATATTTTTTAAAAATAGATATTT
>APFE030118443.1:0-12487 GCA_000404065.3 Pinus taeda
AGCTAGGATTTTCACTGTAAAAAGAAAGTAAACGATTGTTTATCATCTTAGATTGCATATTTAGGAATTTTATATCTACATCATGTGGTGAACCTTAAAGGGAAACTACTTAAGAAAGATCAACTATGAAATAAACCTCAATGAACATAAAAACGCTTTGGAACCTAACGCACAACATCTAGAAGTCTAGGCTAGAGACGTATTCCGATGTCGTAAAGCCTAGTAACTATCGTTTTCATCATAGGTTGGGTGATTCCTCCTCCATTATAAGACAAGTACTAGTATAGAATTGTGCTCCCATGTACCATTGACTATATATTGGGAGACCACAATAGGATATATCCTTTATCCTTAGGAAGTCGTGTCTACCATCCTATAGATTGCAATGCACTGAACACAACATTTGGGAAGATTGATAGCTGTACGTAAAAAGCATTCTATAGTTTTGTGATTGGTTTGGTAATCCCTCTGTCTAGATTTCTAGAGTAGTCACTTTCGTTCCTTTTTTAGACTCCTTAAAATAAAATGTCCATCTGAGCACTTGTCACTTCAGGCTCATTTAAAATCAAAGGCAACTAGAGTCATCTTTAGCTTTTTCTCGACTCTTTAAAATTGAAAAAGCAAGTTGTGTTAAAGCATCATAAAATTTATTTTAATCAGAATAACATCATTGTTCCCTCATTGGTCTTAGGTTGAGAAAATGGAGTCCACCAATTAAGGATTTCCTCTTGGGGGAAATACTAGTCCTTTCTCTTCTTGGACAGATGTTGGTGCTCCACATATGGCTACATTGTCCCTTCCAAGACTCACAATTGGCCTGCCAGTATGGATTTTCTCGACCTTTGTCATTCAAAACATAGTAATTCCTCAGCAATCAAATCAGCAACTAGATGATACTGAAGTCGCTCCCCCACCTTCTACTTCATTTTTTTCTCCTTCTCCTTCTTCCTCTTTGCTTGGTGAAGCTAGTAATGCTAAAAACCAAGTAACTGAGAAGAAGAAGAAAGGGAAGGAGAAGAAGAAGAAGAAGCCAACGGTGAAAGGGGGTAACCATGCATCGCTTGGTGAAAATTCACACACTGCACCATCCAAACCTAAATCTCCATGTGTCATTTGCAAAGGAGACCACTATCATCGAGATTGTCCTTACATCCCGCGGATCTTAAGGGACTGGTCTCCCCGCTTGCACAATACGGTGTCTCCAACCTCTAACGATCATGTTGAGAGCACACCATCAACTAGTGAAAATGAAGTCAATGGGCAGAAAGGAAGATCTAAATTTCCTTGTAGACTGTGTGAAGGCGATCATGCCCTCAACCGTTTTCTGTTCCTGGTTGAAGGTAAAAGATTCTTGGATAACCGTCCTGCTTCACCACAGCGACTTCCTCCTGGATACAAACAACTCTTTCCGAGTCCATCACTAGTTGAAAATATGACTAACACACCTTTATTGTCGGTCGAAGCAGCTATCATTGAAGATAAACCCTCTGAGTCCACATCAGACCAAATTCAACAGGTCGAGATGGTAGTCGACCCAGTCTTGTCTTCAGAAGATCCACCTTCTGATGATATAGTCACCAAAGACAATGAGAACGACACCATTCAAATTCTTTTTGTTAACACAGAATCCAATGAACATGGGGGAAATCTACCCATTCCTTTATCGCAAGAAGGAAGTTCGTCAGAGATTCATCTGGCCATTTATTCAGTCCCTCCTCCAAGCAATCTAGTCATTTCCTTTGATTGGAATGTACTAGGGAGACCCTACCTACCATCTAATGTACTATTCCGAATCATAGTTATGCTTACAAAATGATCATGGATGGTACTATCATAGATGAAGAGGCTTTCGTGAGTATCCTTTCCTCAACTTCTTGGACAGTGCTTGGCTTTCTATCGCTGCTACCTGAGATTTGAAATTAGTCAGGCTTCAATAAAGGAACCTATCGACTATTAGGGATCCTTCCAAATTTGCCTATAACTTTGAGAAGGAAAGTCGTGCATCTAAACGTGATGGTAGTCCAAAGGCCTTTAGATTACAATCTACTCCTTGGGCATGACTACATTTACAACATGGGAGCTATTGTTTCCTCACTCTCTCGAGTGATGTGTTTCCCGTATGAAGGTAGAATGGTCCATCTTATCGACCAACTTTCATTCCCTGGTTCAAAGATGGCTACTAGTCAAATTCCATCCCTAACTGGTTTTTTTGCACAAGGAATGTCTTATCAAGCTCCAGTCTATCCACCTGATGGGTGTGAGTGATTCAGTGAATGTGACTAAACCCAGGGGGCATGCACCCTAGTCTGCTCCGACAAGAAAACCCTAGATATAAGGTAGGTTTCCACATAGGATGTATGACTAATATGCCACACCCATCCATTTAGGAAAATGGGATTAGACTAGAAAAGGATTCCCTCGTCAAATGTTATGTGAGTGGAAGCTTCCACCATTCACCTTTGTCTATTTCGATGAATAGAGCCAAGTGTTTTGTTTGCAAATGTGGATGAAACAACCTTGCTTTAATGCAAGAACTTCCATATGGTAACCTGGAAACTCTACTTCTATTTATACCTAGGGGCATGAAAACCTTTTGTACACAAGTGAAAAGTGACCAGCATAACTCTAACCTCGTAGTTTTTACTAACTTCAACTGCTTAAGTTAGGTGATTGGTCTAGTCAACCGTTCACCTTTGCCAGGACCGATGGAAATGGAAAAGTAAAGGAAAGGTTTCCCATCGAGAAGCTATCCTACCTAACCTTAGTAGTTCTTTAACCGTTAGGACAATAGTTGGTCATTCCTAGCTTATGTATAAAAGGCTCCAGAGCAAAGTTTCACATGGGGCAGGCTCCCTAAAAAATGAACCTACTAATGAGAGACATCCTTATTATATGACTGACACAAGCAATGTTTCTACAAAGTTCAAGCTCGTTAAAAAATAAACCTAGTTATGAGAATATGTTCCCCCAGAGTTCAAGCTCATTAAAAAATGAACCCACTTTCGGTAAATAACCTTTGTGACCACATTACTATCAGCTTTTGAGCCTTGGTCATGTTCTTACCATCACCTCCAATTTTTAGCTGATCATTCGCCTCCACTTGATTGTTTATCCTTTTGAGGAACAACTGCGATGAGTGATCCTGTTAGCCATCTTCTTTACACAACCATGATTGAAAAGTTCCAAACCTTACCTGGAACCAGTTGCTAATTGAAAATATCACTCGTTCCTCAAAGACGAGTCTCATTTAAGCTCTCTTTAGACTCGTAAAATATAAAAATATTGCGGATAAATTGGCCTCTCCAGCTCGTTAAAGTGATTGGAAGTGCCATCCCTCCTCTATATTTAATATTTTTGGACCTGAGGGATCATTCCACAAAAAGATCGAGAACTCGTACTTTTTGGCTCGTTAAACCGATCGGAAAAGTCGTCCTTTCATATGATTTTATACTTTTTCGAGCTTAAGGGATTATACTACGAAAAGGGATTACTGGAGTTTCCTTTCCATCTCTTGTAGGACTCTCAACTAAAATGGACCGAGTTATCTTTGTTGTTAAACTCATTAAAAAAATAGTGCCAAACTTGTCCATTATAGACAAGAGCAAGTTTCACTATCGCTAGGCTCACTAAATCAAAGCGACAGGTTTGTCCGAAGGGAAAATTATAGAACAAGCATATGTTATCCTCCTGAATCTTGAAAAAAATAAAGAGGTACTGGTCAGAAATGACTGGGGAAAAATTGGGAAGAAAACTTGAAGAACTTTATTGGTAGCAAGTCGCTCTTGAACATGACACTTTCACTCCATCACCATGATTGAGTCAGGTTGGGTTATTCCATTCACCGATCATATCACCATTGGTCCTCCGTACCATCCATTTTTGGCGTTAACGCTACTAATCCATTGTCAGTGTCACCGATATGTTCAAGAGAAGTTGCTCAGAGAATTCACCAACCCAGCTTATGCCTCATTTGCTACAATACCTTCACGCTCCATTCTTTCATGACTGCCACCCTGAACCTTGTATCATCATATCATTTTCACCTCCACAAAATAATTTGCTCCATTCCGTGTCATAGATGTGGGATTCATTAAGGCCCTCCTACGATGAGTCACTTCTTGTCGAAATCAGCTCATTATCCAAGAAGTCAACCTAGGAACAACCCTTTCTGTGCTTTGAAGCTTGCATGCCTCAATGGCAAGTTTCTCACTTCCGGAGAAAGGTTTACATCAATGGCCTTTGACCGAAAGATTTTACATGGTGTTCGACATCGTCTCATGTATTCTCACCACGTGAATTGTACTGCAGTACTTTGAGGGTCATCATCATTATTGGTGATTCCTCTCGCGCCTGTTAACAACTTACATCATTGGCTAGTAATTAGGTGATGTCTTTCCATGTTCGACATCAGAACATCTTTTCACATGGACCGACTTGTACTTTGGGTGAAGATTGAATGACTTTGAAGACCCCAGATCTAGTCTCATCCATTCGAGCTATGATATTTTTAGGAAAAATAAAGACATCAAATGTACATCACAGCTGCACAGATAATCATCCAAGCCAAGGGATGATGACTCTACCAGAATCATGAGTCTGCCACATAGACGGTTGTCTATCCTATGTACATGAAAATGAATTTATAAAGTTGAGCATGGGAATGCCCACCTCAGCTATATCATGAAAATATTATGAAGATAATGTATTGTATTGTATCTTATTACAGGTCACCTTGCAGTTTGAAAAACAACGGATCCTCATGATAAAGCATTTCACCCAACATCAGAAGATTTACGACCTCATGCTTTAGGGGGTAATTGCTATAGACATATTTGGGCATTGCAATGCCAAACACATATTTCCATAAACCAAGGGATTCTAACTCCCTAAAAGTGTTGTTTCATACCCTAAAGGAACAAGGTCAGCTGATTACATCATTTCCCAGAAGTTCTCCCTCAAAGACTACTCAGAACTGGTCAAAATTGGACCATATAGACTGCTCCATGCTGAGGGTGTGATGCATCTCACCTGTTACACATAGAGGGTGTGATGCATACTAAAAATCCCTTCTATAGCATGCGATGAGTGAGAGCAAACAAATGGTAGAGGTAGTTTACTAGGTGGAAACCCAAAGAATCTTCTAGAAACTACTCATTTGACACTTGCCTCTCTGACTTCGCCCAGGGATGAGTAAGAGATCATGAAATCTCCAAGTGGAACCAAGAACTATTAGAGAAATGAAACTAATCAAAATCCCAGAAGCTAACTCACCCACCTGCAAATATCTATATATGGATCCCTCATCTTAGAGATCCAAAGGCTGGAATTTTGTATTTTTGTAAGGAAGTGGTGTTGGTTTCTCTGTGAAACATTGTAGTGTTGGGTGATCTAGCTTTTCATGAGGTGAAGAGGGCTTTCATGCTGGGAGGATGGCACTGGGTTAGACCGCTGGGTTGTAATCCTCTCTTCTACTACTTTAATCAATAAAGCTATTTGATTTTTCCTCCATATTCTTGTATATTTCTGAATCTTGTATTGGTGTATGCATTTGTATGGTTAATATACATCTGATCCTATATTTTTTATGGTTATAGATCTCTATACTTTGATGGTATTATGCTTCTTTGACTCTATAGGTGTTCTTTGAAGTGGGACAAGGGAGGAAAGAGTGGTTAAGCTCTGTTAAAAGGGGGAGGAAATAAGCAAGGAGCCAAGCAAAAGACCGAGGTTGGTACTCTCTGATTCTCTCCCATCTATCTCTCATAAAGGAAAACACAATTAACTTCAGTTTGTTTTTTTCTAAGATAGCTACCTGTCTTAGTGGGACTAGCAACTCTGAATGGACACTAGTTTTCCCGATAACACATAAATAGTCAAAAATAAACACCAGCATACACCTTATTTTCAAGCACATTATTAATTCCGCAATTGGTTGATCATAATATCTTGGGTATATATAAGCTTTGGGAGTGGGAGAGGTTCTTGTAAGTTTTACAACAAGACTTTAGTGCCCCATTTTCAGATCATCAAGCAAACTTAAAGATTGTGCTTGCTCTCCATTGCCACAAGTAAGTAAACATTCTTCACCTTGGTTTTGATTTTCTAATCTAAGTCACAAGAATTGTTTGCCATGTTTAATCTCAAAACCTAAAATCTCCCTATTGATGCTTAAACCATAACTCTTTCCTATTCATCCTAGCACCCAACTCTACAATCCTAAAATTCCCCTATCCTTATTTCCCTATCACTCTATCCATTTTTCCTCTTTACCATGATTCCTTCAAATTCCCCCTTGTCCCTCTTCCCCAAGAGAAAATCTCAAGACACAAAACCCTTCTTATCATTCTCTACTCCATTTATTTCCTAGCCATAGTTCATCTTCCATCCCCTCATTCATCATTTCCATACACTACAACCTTGCAAACATGGACATGGAAGACCAAGACTATGAGGAGGAGAACAGAAGAAGTGATACCTTAGCTGATAGAGCCATACAACTGAGAAAACCACACAAGGGAGGTAGGATTATCAGAGAAGAGCCATCAAACCTTAGGGAATTGCAGGCCTTTGAGTTGGTTGTCACATGCTTTAGATACCTTGGCTGCTATGAATTATGTGAACAGGTTGAGAGTGTGAAATATCACCCGGAGCTCACTAGACTCTTTACAACACATCTTCAGGACAATAGGGTGACTCTTGTTGATGTAAATTTCACCATTTCATATTCCATTATTTCAGATGCCACCAGGATTCCTAATGTAGGGGAGAAGTGGTTCAAGCACTAGGATCTAGATGAGTACCATTATAAACCTTATATCAAACTCCAATACATAAATGAGGTGATGAGACTATTTCCTTTCAGGTTGCTTGAGAACAAGTATGTCCCCATGATGAAAATCATCATGAAGTATTTCACTTGTGAGGGCAGGTTCTCTAGGCTGTAGACTTATCACATCAGGCTTTTCATGAATTTTACCATTGTGAGGATGTTAAACATCCCTTACTACTTGTTTAGGAGTATTGAGAAGATGGATTTTATTGTCCAAAGGAAGCCTTGCCCTCAGCAAATGAGAAACCTTCATCATTACTCTCTGATCAAGGTCATTGTGCTTCATCATCACAATCTCCTTAACATCCCTTGGGAGACCTTTATTTCTCATAATATCTTCAGATGTCCTCAGAATCCTTCACCAGTGCCTCAAGAAGTAGGAGGGCCTTCTAGCCCAGTGAAAAAAGATGAGGAGGCCAAGGAGACAAGAACTACTGAGGTGCCCATCTACATGACATATCAGAGGGGCACTAGGAGATTATTTGTAGCATATAGGTAAGTTTTTTCTCCATGGGATGTGGAAGGGGCCTTGCCTTCTTTATCGACACAGTAGGTACAAGTGCAACAATTGCACAAAGGAAAGGCAAAGATGCCAAAGTAGAGTCTTGGTGATGAGGAGGAAAGGGAAATTGACTTGACTGATCATGAGGAGCTGCAGTAGCGTTATACTCATCATGGGGTTGAAATCATTTATTTAGAGGCTTAGGATGAAGAAACCTTTAAAGACATCATCATACGAGAAAAAGAAGCTCTAGTGAAAGCTTTGGTAGACAATTTGGAGAGGGCCAAATATGCCATTACATACTTGGAGCAAGAAAACAAACAATTTGTTGGGTTGTGTTATATTCTTTCCACGTAGTTAACAGGGGGTTTGAAGGGCACCCTACAACCCAGTTTATGGGGTCCGGGGCAGAGCCTTCGAAAATTTTGGTTTTGGACCCTATGTTAGGTTGAGCAGACCCACCTATGGTTTTGTGCATGATTTTCACACATGTTTTTTGGATGCGATGGTTTTCGGTCCATGGTATTGGACGCGATGGTTTTTGGTCCATGGTACTGGATGCGATGGTTTTTCGATCCATGGTATTGGATGCTTCGACATGTATAAATATGTATTGTATCATTGTAAGGCACGTAATGAAAAATCAAGCTGGTAGTCCTAGTTTTGGGATCCAATGGGAAAATATCTGTGTATATGTGTTATGCTCTCGCATTGTTTATTTTTCTGTGTTTTAGAATTTGTATGTAGGTAATTTCTGTATAGGGTTAAAAGCTACGTTTGGTATCAAAGTTGTTTTTGGCTTCAAGGGGATGCCTTTACTGCTAAGGGGTTTCACTCGGGCCTATGCTAGACCCTGTTCAGTGGGAAATCTGTGAGATCGATTCTAGTGGTGAAGGAAGATGGCGAGCAGTGGAAAGATAAAGATCGAGAAATTTAATGGTCAGAGTTTTGAGTTGTGGAAACTCAAGATGGAGGATCTGTTAGTGGATAAAGATCAGTGGATCGCGGTAGATCTAGGTACTAAACCAATGGGTGTGACTGATGAAGAATGGAAGTAGTTGGATTGGAAGGCAAAGAGCACAATATGATTATGTGTCTCAGATTTAGTATTGCTGAATGTATCAGGAGAAGCTATGACAAAGGCTTTGTGGGACAAATTAGGGACTTTGTACCAATATAAGTCTCTCGTGAATAAACTATTCTTGTGGAAAAAGATGTATAACCTGAGGATGAAAGATGGAGACTCGGTGACAAAGCATCTGGATGTATTTAATACTGTGGTAAGTCAGTTATCATCTGTTGATATTAAAATTTTAAATGAAGAGAAGTGCACCAGTTTGTTGTGTTCTCTACCAGATTCGTGGGATAGTCTAGTCATTGCAATAGGTAGCAATGCAACTGCTTTGCACTTTGATGAAATAGTCTCATCCTTTCTGACGGAGGAGATGAGACAGAAAAATATCGAGAGCCAGAATGGTGATTCCTTGTCTGTACAAGGACAGTCCTAGAATAGAAACAAAAATAAGTCATCGAGTGGGAGATCTAAATCTAGAGGGAGATATAAATCTCCAGGAAAACCTGTAAAGGTGGTGTGCTGGAAATGCGGAAAGGAAGGGCACTTCAAAAGGGACTGTAAATCTAAAGCTCTTGACAAAGGAAAGGGATCTGATGATGTTGCTTTTGTAGTGGAAAAATCCACGTCAGATTAAGGTGGGGACGTGTACTTGGCTTATTCAAGTACACATGTAGATCATGAGGCATGGTTGATTGACTCAGGTGCATCCTTTCACTTCACTCCACATAGAGAGTGGTTTTGCGAGCATGAGAAATATGATGGTGGTGATGTCTTCTTGGGGGATGACAAGAAGGATAGAATAGTTGGTCGCCGAAAAGTAAAGTTGAAGTTGCAAGGTGGAAGGATTAGAACGCTTCCAGGTGTTCTACATATTCATACATTAGCAAGAAATCTGGTTTCTATTAGCAAGCTGGATGATGTAGGTGTAAAAACAGTGTTCGAAAAGGATACCTGTAAGATGGTTCAAGGAGCATTGGTATTGATGCGCGGAGTTTGGATTGGAACTCTATAAAAGTTGCAAGGTAGCACTGTTATTGATGGGTGCAGTAGTTCTGTGGTTCCTAAAAGTGGAGTAGAAAATCTAGTGGTCTCTGGAGAGAAGACCATGCTGTGGCATCAAAGGATTGGAAATATTTGATCTAGGTGGATATTGGCGGCCACTTGCCAAGTCCATCTAGACCCCCATCATTGTTTCTCTCAGCATTTTTAGTTTCCTTAATTGTAGCACAACTTACTATTTTTAGCAGTTTTTCGGGTCCTGAACTTCCGAAGTCGTTTTGAGGCCCTAAACGACGTTTTTTGGGAAATCTGGGGGCAACATGGGTCCATGGATCGATGTTGCCCTTCCCAAAGTGGTAGTTCTCGGATAGATCTTTCTAACGAGCTATCGTATGCATCAAACGGAGATCATATGCCAAAGTTACGACCTCAAGAAATTGATGTACCAATTTACCCAAATGGGGCCCACAATTTGGCGTTTCATCTTCGACAGGATGTTGGGAAGTACATCAGATCCTGTACTGCCTGTGCCATTGCCAAACTAACCATCAAGAAGCAAGGCCTCTATGCCCCACTGCTTACCCCTAGTCAACCTTGGGAATCCATCTCCATGGATTACATGTCAAGCCTTCCTTCCACAAAGCATGGAAATGACTGTGTTTTTGTGGTCATTGATAGGTTCTCAAAGATGGCCATTATGGCGGCCTGCAAGAAGAATATCGTAGCAGAAGCCACTGCTAAACTCTTCTTTGAACGAGTGTGGATGCACTTTGGGATCCCACAGTCTATCATCTTGGATCGGGACAGTCGGTTTCTCAGTACATTTTGGTCCAGTCTTTGGTAGATGTTGGACACCAAACTCACTAAGTCCACAGCCTTCCATCCTCAAAATGATGGCCAAACAGAGGTTTTCAATAGGATGATTGTGCACATTCTGCACATGTATAACTCAAAGCATCCATGCACATGGGACGAGAACCTCCCCTATGTTCAACACAGCTACAACCGAGCTCTTCACAACTCGACTGGCCACAGCCCTTTTCAGGTGGGCTTGGGATTCCAACGACTATGCCCCATTGATGTGGCCATGCCATTTGCAGCTACTCACACAGATTCAGCTCATGTCCAGTCCGAAACAAATAAGGCAACCAGCTTCATTGAGCACATCCAACATATTCGCCAGCAGGTCCGTGACATTCTGGACAAATCAAATGCCAAGTACAAGCAGCGAGATGATCAACATCGGGTGCCACACAAGTTTCAGGTGGGTGACAAAGTCTGGTTGCATTTACAAAAGGAATGCCTTACTAGAGCCTATCGAAAACTGAGACCACTTCGATATGGTCCTTAAACCATTACTAAGGCTGTGGGAGACAATGCATTTGAGCTCAACATTCCCCCATTCCTTGGCCTGCATCCAATATTCAATGTGTACCACCTTCGGCCATACTTTCCACCATTGCTAGACACATCTGACATTGTAGAACAACTCACACCCACAAAATTAAATCCGGATTGCATGGAACAAGTTGCAACTGATCGGATCATGGACACACAGATCAAGAACACTCACCAACAGAATATCCAACTGTATCGAGTTTTCAAAGCAGGCCAATTCCTTCACAGGGCAAGTGGCTCACTAGGGACCAAGTTCAACAAAAGTTTCCTCATCTTATGGAGGAACTCAACGCAATGGGGACCATTGCTTCCTAAGGGGGGAGGAATGATCCAGGTGGATATTGGTGGCCACCTGCTAAGTCCATCTGGACCCCCATCATTATTTCTCTTAGCATTTTCAGTTTCCTTAATTGTAGCACAACTTACTATTTTTAGCAGTTTTTCGGGTCCTAAACTTCCGGAGCCGTTTTGAGGCCCTAAACGACGTTTTTTAGGAAATATGGGGGAAACATGGGTCCATGGACCGATGTTGCCCTTCCCAAAGTGGTATTTCTTGGATAGATCTTTCTTACGAGCTATCGTACGTGTCAAATGGAGATCATATGCCAAAGTTACGACCCCGGGAAATTGATGTACCAATTTACCCAAACGGGGCCCACAATTTGTCGTTTCATCTTCTAGGGTTAGGTTTTGGGATGTGAAGGGTTTTTCATTGTTTCTCAACAATAAATAGGCCTCCGAGCCTCATTTTAACACAATTCAGAGGCATGTAGTCACCACATCTCTTCTCAGAGATAAGCTACCATCGCCCTAGCTGGTTTATTTCCATTTCTGGTTGTAAGCATATTTCGGTATTTTCCATTAATGAAATGAAGCATTGTTTCCGCTCCATATTTATGTATATGGTTATCTCTATATATTGTTGTGTTCCTGTTTAAATCCAGATCAATATTGGAGAACAGGGCCTTTGGATACTTCATGGTAGAGGTATGAGTAATATCTCTTTGGATTTTGATTTCTGTGAAAATTGTGTATATGGGAAGCAAAATCAGGTGAGTTTCCCCTTTGGTAGTAAGAGGGCGAAACATATATTAGAACTTGTGCACAATGATGTGTTTGGACCTGTGAAGGTTCCATCACTGGGTAAGTCTGTGTACTATGTATCATTTACAGATGACTTCTCAAGGAATACATGGATATATTTCCTTATGAAGAAATCTAAAGTCTTTTATAGGTTTAAAGAATTTAAGGCTCTGGTGGAAAACGAGACAGAGAAGAAGATAAAGGTGCTGAGGATAGATATCGATGGAGAGTTTTGAAGTAAGGAATTTTAAGAATTCTGTAAGAAGTGTGGCATAGCATGGTAGAAGACTACTTCATATACACCTCAGCAAAATGGAATTGTAGAAAGAATGAATAAGATGTTGATCGAAAGGGCAAGATGCATGCTTAGTGGTGTCGGGTTATGATAGGAATACTAGGCAGAGGTGGTGGATACTACATGTTACCTGGTCAATAGGTCACCTTCATCAGCGTTGGAGGGTAAGACTCAACAAGAGATATACACTGGTAAGAAACCCTCTCTTTCACATCTGAGGGTATTTGGATGTGATTCATATGTACATGTTCCAAAGGAGAAATGAACCAAGTTGGATAGTAAATCTGAAAAGTGCATCTTTATTGG